>OZ005654.1:308618566-308853566 GCA_963930645.1 Salticus scenicus
AAAAGATAGAAAAAATTCTAATGTTGAAAATTTACTGCAAGAAATCATAATACTTTTTTCTTTCAAAATTAAAATGCATACGATGTCTTTATCTATTAAAAAAATTATATTTTTTCTAAAATTTTTATAGTTGCTTTAAATTTTTTTTCTATTAATTTGCTAATTTCTTTTCTTTTAATTAAAATTACATTAATATTTTAATATGTTAACAAAAGATGTTTTTTATCGTTTTTCTTTTACACCTTATACTTTAAATTTTACATTTATTCAAAGTATATATATATATATATATATATATATACGTATGTATATATATATTCTATAATCAGATAAAAATAATTAAATAGAATATCTAAATAAAAAATATAAGTTATAAAATATTTTTTTTAATCTGTTATAAATGTTATTTATGAAACTTTACATACTTTTTTGTTTTTAGGCGTTAAATTAATTCTTTTTCATTCTTCAAATCGAATTCATGGTCAAAGAAATTGAGGGAGGGGGTGGCGTATCTAGAAAACGGTGGGTGACCGGGCAAAATTGGAGTGATATTCGGATACAGGAGGTCATTTTACATAAGAATCAGCAAGAATGGTATCAGATCTCGAAAAAAATTTTTTGCAGAGCAGTGTTATTAGTCTTAACATTTACAAATATTTTATCAGTTTACTTTGTCTATTATTTCGTTTCGAGTTTACTTTGGGATTTTTTGGAAGCTTTCTCTTGTAGAAGACAACTGAAATTTTATAAACCGTTACTCTTAAGGGGATGCTGGGCTTTGAAAATCGTAAAAATCAACGGAAAATATGAATTTTTCGTTTTGTTATATTTAATTTCTATAACTAATTCTGAACAATATGCAACAAACCGAATGCTTCTAAGTTGATATTTTCAAAAACTAGAAGGGTTTCAAAAAATAATAATGATCTGATTAAATGCCCTTTAAAATGTAAAAAAAGAAAAAGAAAATAAAAAAAATGGGGGGGGGGGTAGTCGGCGGAGATTGATCATATATATTTTTAACTTTTAAAATACTTAATTTTTGTTAAAAAAAATAGTAAAAATCATACAGTTTAAAATATATAGTCTTCTAAAATGTTTGACCGATAAATAATGATAATTGGTGAAATTCTATTTAAATGCTGTTTTCTATAAATGTGTTTTTTAACGATTTTCTCTTATTTCAAATGTCTCTCGTGTTACAATTTTGGCTTAAAATTAATAATAGTTGCTTTAAGATGTTTTATGTTACATTTCAGGGAAATCTGGGTATCTGTTTTAAGTTTCGCCTATATTTAGATTTTTAAGACTCTGTTTTATTAAGCGCGAGATTGAAATTGTCATAAAAAATCAGTATATTTTACAAAAAATATTCTTAAAACTAAACTTCTAAACGAATAGAAAATCCGATACCCAAATTTATTTAAAATATATAAATGAATAAAAATCAAGCAATATATATATTTATATATATGAAAAATATAAACGCGAGAGACATTTTAAATTAAAAATTTTTTTAATTAAAAATAATAATCTTAATAATAGTTTTCATTTTTATTTCAATTTTTACTTTATTTCACGTTTTTATTTGTAGTCACTTTTCAGACAAATCACAATCCTGTTTACAGCATCAAGATTGCCTTATCCGTATTTAACAGCATTATGAATAATGCACATTACCAGCTGCGATTCGACATCATCATACTGTCCATCATTTTCAATGATGTTATGGGTTCACATTGGTTACACGTCTCGATTACTTCTTGTTCGTATTCCTGGCACTCTGAACAGCGACCATTAAATTTCTGTTGAATTAAAGCCCGCCCCTCTGCCCTGTATTCGAGGCCTCCGTAGCGCAAAATTTAACCAAGATAATACACGACCGTAAGTTGTTTGTATTGTCCGTAACTTCTTTGATACAGAATGTGTTTGACTGTTGCTCTGGCCAGCGCGTTCTCCTGATCTCGCACCAATGAAAATAACTGTTTAATCATTGAAAAGCGACTGGCTCCCCACCACTCACCAGTAACTTCGATCGATGAATTGTGGCATCGTGTTAAAACTTCATGAAGTGCTCTACCCGTACATGTCACCAAATCGCTGTTCGATTCATTGCCTGGGCAGATAAGTGCTATTATTGCTCACAGAGGTCGCTGCTTTACGTACTGTTTTCTCAGTACATATTACTCCAAATTTCCTGAAATTTTAATCAATTGTTTTTGCTCCTCTAATGTATGTGTCCAACAAACTTCATTCCGTTATTATTATTCCTTCTTGGTGTAGCAATTTTAATATATATATATATATATATATATTATTCATTAAAATCTTCTACAAAATAAAATAAGAAAATGTTTAAATCACAAACCTGTCTTTTTCCTACCAATACCTATGAATTTTCTCACTCTCATGAAAGGGTTCATGTTAATCTAAGTAGGGGTCAAGTGACCCTAGGATTAGGGACACTTGACCCATGTGCTAACTTAAAGAATTTTTTTTAGCACCATGTCTAGTAAGAACTAAGCTATCATTTTTAGCCACAGTATCTACAAAACAACAGACTATTTGCACATATTTTTTGTTTAGCTCCAACTGTTATACAAAAAATATAAAAAAATAAAAACCAAACACTGGGTCAAGTCTCCCTAGTTTACCTTATTTCTTGATATCCATAAGAAAAAGTAAAAAAGAAAAAAAAAATGCATTTGTAAAATATTTACATTAAAACTTAATCAACATGAATACCAAGATTTGGAGGACTCCTTCAAGTATCTATACATCTCTAATTTCAGTATATTTACCTAAATAAGTGTAATGTTTGAGGCCTAAGTTGTTTCACAATTGTCTGCGCTGTTTTACAATTATCTGCTACCAAGGTAGTTTCGAAACTTTTCAGCTGAATAATTATGATATGCTGCGTGACAAAATGTGTGGTAAACAGATCCCCTAATAATTTGAAACTCTGTATTATCGAAAAGGAAAACCATCTTGTTCCTGAAGCCAGTTAATCATATATGAATCAGCTTACCATGATGATTGAGAATCAATAAGCGTACTATTATAATTAATGTTTCGACATATATTTTAAGACATAAAAAATGACGCATCAAAAAGATGTTATTCGAATGCAACAAACGTCACTACACGTGATGTACATGTTCAGAGAAAATTACAAAAAAAAAAAAAAAAAAAAAAAAAAAAAAATGGATGATTTGTTCAAGAGAAATAACTTTACAAAGTGAACCAGTCAATAACGTGTTGGTTCATCTCCGGCTTTTATGCAATCAGTTATTCAGCTTGTTAATGATTGATAGAGATGACGGATGATATCAAGTCAAACTGTGACCAACTGAAGTTTTAGATCCTTAAATTACCGAGGTACTTATAGGGGCCTTTTCATAATTATTCCTCCAAACGTTTTCGAAGATTGTGAGGTCCGACGACTTTGCCGATCAAGGTAGTGTTGGGCAAGAAGGAATAAAGCAATAGAAACTGTCGCTGTCTGCGGGCGGGCATTACCATGCTTAAATTTAAGCCCTGGATGGTATGATATGAAAAGCAACACAACGGGGAGTAGAATATCGTTGACATACTGCTGAGCTGTAAAGATGCTGTTGCTAATAACCAAAGGGGTCCTACTGTGATATAAAATGCCACTTGAGACCATCACTCCTGGTTCTCGAGCCGTATGGCGTGCGGCAGTCATTTTAAGACCTCACCAATTTCCAAGGGCATTTTAAAATACGTCTTCGATAATTATGAAGGTCTAATCTGAGTCATCATTGAAGAAAATTTTATTCCATTCAGTGACATTTCAGTTTAATTGTGTGTGGAACATCTGCAAACCGGATTGTCGGTATACAAACGCATATAACACAATAATATCCTAAACATAATCAGGGGATGTCATTTTAAAGGTAACCTGATATCCTCTGAACAACGGAAATTGACATTTTTTTTTCATTTTGGGTTTGACTTCTAGATGTCAAAATGACACACCTGTAGGTATCCTGAGGACGTATTTTTCTGATTCTTATCATACACCTATAGGAGGAATACAGAATTCATCTGGATGCCTACTGGCATTTTTTAATTATCCACAGGATAACATATTCATGATAACCTACAGGTTAACTTACAGGAAATAATGTTGAAGATCTACACTATGATCTTAGCCAAGAGGCCGAGAAGCGATAATGTTGAAGATCTGTATTTATTATTCAAATGCTTAATTAAAAAAATAATAATAAAATAAATAAATATAATAAATATAATAATATTAAAAAAAAAAAAAAAAAAAAAAAAAAAAAAAAAAAAAAACAGGCCGATAAAAGTAATTTTAATTTCGCGCGAATAATAATAATTAGCACTATGCTCTATGCAGAGCTAAGCTTTGCTTGAATGAATAGTAATAAATTTATCCAGAATGTTTTAATGTAATTCGAATACGAAGGCCGCAAAAAGCGCGAGCCTTCTTCCAATGCTCATTCATCGGTGACTAAAAAAAAACTGGCTGAAGAGTGGCGGAGTAAAAAGCAGCTAAAAGTAGACTTTTCCGCTCAACACATACATCTGAATTAAAAGTTACTGAATTGAGTAGTGTTGCCCTCTTGTATCAACTTCTGCACCTACAGACTCTTCTTTCTTCTCGAAATACGTATGTATGTATATATTCATGCTTTTTTCTAGTTCTTCATGTGATCTTTGGTTTTATCTACTGCAGTGTTTGAAAAGGTTTTCAATATATATATATATATATATATATATATATATATATATATATATATATGCAGTCCAAGTCAGGATGGGTTATGTAAAAATTTGAAATTACGTTCATATTATTATTATTATTATTATTATTATTATTATTTGCATAAATACGATTGTAAAAAATAATTTCAACTAAGTTGTGTTGAGATCGTCCAAAGCTATTTGTAAAATAATAATTTCAGTTTAGGTTGAAAATTATTGTGCAAGGACCATTTTTAATTTAACAAATAATTAACAACTTTATATAATAGCTTAATTATAATATAAATGGTTATTTTAATATGACATTTCTCATCTTAAAGCAACATTTTTGGAAACTATAACTTACAGCAGCAGCACATTTATAACTGCAGATTTTTTTTTAATGTTTACTGTTAATAAAGTAACAGTAAATAATACAATATATAGTTGTATCATTTAATAAAGAAATAGAGAAATTGCTACTAAGGAAAATAAAGAAATAATAAATTTTAATAATAGAGAAGTTTCAATAAAGAAATTTTACTGTTAATAAAGAAATTTTGCTTATTTCATTACCTTCTTTTCTTTCTTTAACTCTTTAATTTTTTCTTTCTTTCTTTCTTCCTTTCTTTTTTTTTTTTTTTTTTTTTTTTTTAATATTTTTCAAAACTTATCGCAGTTAAAAATAAAATAAATTAGGCTATGCCTAACAAAATAGACAAAGCACAAAAATGTCATCTTAATAAATAAGTAGATATATTATCGGTAAAATATTTTCCTACATTTTATATTTATCTAATTATTTTTAAAGTCTGTAGAATTGTAAATAACACTAGTTTACAAAATTGAACTTTTTTTTTATACCCCAAAATAAATGTATATAAATATGTTAATCTACCTTCCTTAAACCTAAAAGTGTTAGCAGAAATATTTTATCACGTCACAATTTCTTCCTGCAGTCAAATGTTTTTTTTTTAACTACCTAACGTGTTGACGACAGTTTATTGTTTATTCGTTCGCTTCAAACGACAATTATCTTGTTTCGGACCGATTTAAAATGTCGAGTAGAAAGTGTAAACAAAATTCTGATCGTTTTTGTTATGTTTGTGGACAGTTTATATTTTCAAAAAAGAGAAGACCCATTGTAGATTCGTTAAAAAGTGCATATCTTCATTATTTTGGATTTCCTGTTGCAAATCAAGATAAAAAGTGGGTGCCTCATGTGTTTTGCGAAAGCTGTAGAATCGTCTTACTCCAGTGGTCATAAGGAGAAAACGTTTACCTTCCATTTGGTTCACCAATGCTATGGAGAGAACCGAGTAATCATGAAAATGATTGTTACTTTTGTGTTACGAAGACATTGGGATATAATAAAAAAAATAAGGCAAGTATTGTATATGCCGAAGTTCCGTCTGTTACTAAGCCCATATTACATTCGAAAGATCTACCACATCCAGTTTGTTCCGGTAATTCGAGTGCTAATATACTAGATGACAATGAAAGTGATGTTGAATTCAAATCGATTTCTAGTGATTCTGACGACTTCTCACTTCAAGAAAACACTCCACATTTAATTAACCTAGCCGAATTAAATGATCTTATAAGGAATTTGCAATTATCTAGATCTAAAGCAGAGCTTCTTGGTTCCCGCTTACAACAATGGAACTTATTACTACCAGACACAAAAGTTACGTTTTTCAGAAACAGAAACAAAGTTTTTTCAGAATTTTTCAAAAGAGAAGGTGAATATTGTTATTGTAATGATATCCCGGGACACTGCATTATTATTCTGCACTCGCATCTGACCTTTTTATCTGAAAACTTAGGAAGTATGAGTGACGAACAGGGGGAACGTTTTCACCAAGATTTAAAGGTTTTTGAAGAACGACATCAAGGATTTTGAGATGAAAACATGTTAGGGGATTACTGTTGGTCCATTATAAGATAAACTGATTCAAATAACTATAAAAAGAAGGCAAAAAATAGTCATTTTTAATTTTTTTTAAGTATTAATACCAAAATTATGTATTTCAGTTAAGTTAATAAGTATTTTTTAAACCAGACGTGACAGAATTCTTTTATTAATTTTTCTGGATAATTCTAACTAAATGAATAATAAAATAACAACTTTCAGCTGGGGTATGAAAACCGTGTAAACTAGTGTAATCAGTGCTGTCAAGAATGAGTTTTAAATATAAATTAATTTACAATATTCAAGATACCGCTTATGATTTTTGAACATATTAAAATATTATATAAAAGAAAAAAATCTTCCATTATTATTATTATTATTATTATTATTATTATTATTATTTGTAATTATTAATAAAAAAAATACTTTAATACTTAAAATGTTAGATTTTTCGTTTTAGAAAACGGTGCGTGTTTTTTTTTTTTGTTTTTTTTCTTTTGTGTACTATTTAAAGAAAAATAAATAGTGGCTATTTAAATTGTATTTTAAAAGATGAAACATGCAGGCTGCAAGTTTTATTTTCCTTAATCTGTGTTCTGATTTTATTTTCTTTCTAATTATCGTTAGTTTCTTTTTCTAAATTTAGATGTCTATCAATATGTTTGTTTTATTTAGTTTAAGTGACTGGCTACATAATTTACTTGCATATATTTATAATATATACTTTATTTTATTTTATTTTATTTTATTTTTATATTGTTTAATATTATTGCAATATTATTAAACATATTAAAATAAATATTTACTCAAATAAAATAATCATATTAATTGCAAGATATTTTTTCTGCTTATGTATTATTCCAAAATCTAAAATTTAAAATATATGCATTTTTAATACAATTCTTTCAATTATATTAATTTTCTCCATAAACTGTAATATCTCTCCTAAGGTAATAAAGATCTATTTAATAATAAAAGCTATTAAGAATGAATTTTTAATTGTTAAACTAAAATCTAGATATGGAACTCTTAATTCAGTTAGAATTCTACTAAACGTAATATTTAAAATAATATTAAAATAAGAGTACTTTTTCATAACATATCTTTCCCATTTAAAAAGCATCTTTGACATAATAGTAGTGACCTGTAATATCGTCATCTTAAATGTGAATACAAAGGCATCAATAACCCTTGAATCTCATGACATTTTGTGGGTTTAAGTACTTAATCACACTCACTAAGACCTTGGGAATCTTCAAATATGAAGCTAGGGCTTTGATTTCCTATTGCTTTTGTAGATAAGGCTAGCTTAGAAAATGTTAATAATAGAAAGTTTTATAAAGAATTAAATTGGATATTAAAGTACATGTTTCTAAACGCTCACACAGTACATTGATTTTTCCAGAATTTGTAATTGTTTTCCAAAATATTATAACATTTGACTCTGCATTTAAATTAATTTGAGCAAAAGTGTTTAAAAAATTTCAACTTCATGACCTAACAGAAAGATTGCATGCTGTATTAGGCGAAAAAACTTTACTTTATATTTGCATAAGTATACGCATAAGTGATTACATAAGTGATTATTATATTTTACGGTTTTTAAATCCATTGGTTTGAAATAATTATAAAATTTTTAATTGGTTCTCTGTATTTAAGCCTTATTAGTATAGCGCTAAAGATAATTGGTAACGGTCTGGGACGCACCCATAAGGAGGAGTAACTAAAGAGAATAAAAAAAAAATTAAAAAAAAAAATACATACATTTGTTTTTAATAATGTTTTCAATTTTCATTTGGTAACGGTGTAATTTGAAAATTCTTTGGTTTTGTTATCAAAACCTTATAAAAGGCTGCATTTTTAAATTTCAAAAACTGTTTTTTCATTATTATTGAGATTATATACCTAAAGAATCTATAAAAACATACACCAATAAACCTTATACCGTTTAACTATTACTACTATAATTATTAATGGTATATCCCCTTTTACTTAAGGATACAGTTGGCTGCAAATTTATTCGAGCACTAGCAATAATCCTTGCCAAAAAAAAGTACACTTAATACAGCTTTGTTATATAAATCCTTGTCGAGTCATGTTCTTAATCAGTCTAAGAACATGATTCGACAAGGATTTACTTAGCAAAACAGTCTTAAGTGTACTTTTTAAATATAGGAATTATTGGCTAGTGCTCGAATAATTTTGCAGCCGACTGTATATGATTTTTTTTTTTTATTATTAAAATAGATTTAAAATTAAGATTTAAAATTATGAAATATTATTTTAAGGTATACAGTCGGTAACAAAAGTGTCCGAACACTAGCAAAAATTCCTATATAAATAAGGTACGCTTAATACAGTTTTGCGAAATAAATCCTTTTCGAATCATGTTCTTAGCCAGTCTAAGAACAAGATTCGACAAGGATTTATTTATCAAAACAGTATTATGTGTACGTTTTTTAGATAGGAATTCTGGCTAGTGTTCGGACATTTTTGTTACCGACTGTACCTAATATAAACTCTTCTGCCGTACGTGATGCTGTATGAACATTTAAACTATTCTGTTTTTCAAATTTATTTGTTAGATTTGTTATTATTTGTTTACTATTTGATAGAATAAATTGTTAAAGGAAATAAAAATATAACTTTAAAAGACAAATTTCAAAGGCAGATCATCTAAACCTATGCTAGGATGTTTTTAAACATTAGAAAAATAATTCTTCAAATACAGTTTTATAGTGATCGATTTAATAAAGTTTATATATATATATATATATATATATATATATATTATAATAACATATATATATATATATATATATATATATATATATTAATATATGTTAAATATTAAAATATATATGTATATATTGTTGCGTAGTTGGGTGTTCGTGAGTTGTCTGAGAATGAAAGGACAAACGTACAAAAATTCAGTAATTTATTCACAGAAAGTTCCAGAAAAATACAGGTCAATAAACCAAGTATCAGCTTCAATTCGACCAGTAAACACAGCTTCAACAACAGCTGTCAATAGCAAATCCACAGTACAAACTGTATAGCAATAACACTAAACGCAAGTCTCTTTTGAAGAGGCTCAATGCAAGCTGACCGACTCTGATCACAGACTGAACTGAACTAACTTGCCTTGGCGAGAAAGCACCCTTATATACCTCTGTAGAAAAGTGTGGAATATTCCGGAGATTTCCGTATCTCATCAACCAGTGAAATTAGAGCTTCCATATTTAGTACATCCCATATAAGGATTTTCTCGCCAAGATCGCCAAAAAATCGCCAAGGTGGGAAAAAGTCGCCAAATTTGGCGCCAAATCCATTACTTGCCTTATTGAGCCTTTTTAATGCGTTTTTAAGGGAAAATAAGGCTATTGCAACGCTAAGACGACTAGAAATGCACAAAATTGGCACTTTATCAACTTACTAAGCTTCTTTAAAAGAATTTATACAAAAATAAACACAATTATTTACAATTTTGTAACACTGCCCCCCTCCCAAGGACTGCACGTCCCGGGCAGTGCAACCCTTGGTCAAGAGGCTAAACTAAACAAATTTACACAATCTAAAATACAAAAACTAAGTTGCACATAAAGATAACATAGAAATATAAATTAAGTAAGAAATATTTACAAAATTCACAAATATGTACAAATATTTATATACAAATATTTACAGTGCGCATGCGCAAATTTTACCAGTATTTACATTTTAAATTTTAATATTACCGTTAATTGTGGTACTTGGCTAGCCTGTTATAGTGCACCACCTTCTGTTTTGATGAAGGTGTTTTAGTGCTCCGCACCACTACATCATTCAGCCTTTTTAAGACTGTGTATGGCCCGTCCCAGTTGCACTGTAACTTGGGAGAGAGTCCTTTGCGTCGAACAGGATTTCACAACCAGACCTTCTCTCCTTCTTGGAACTCATGTTGTGTAGCCTTTAGATCGTATCTTGTCTTCATTTTCTCCGTTGCCATGTTAATCCGCTCCCGAGCAAAGTTGTGTACGTCCTCAAATCGTGCCTGGAGATCTTGGATGTACTCCTCGGGCGATGAAGGCGCATCGGGTGGACAACCAAACAGGAAATCACAAGGGAGACGAAGTTCACGTCTGAACAGCATCTGGGCTGGAGTATAGTCTGTGGTTTCATGGACAGCACTTCGATATGCCAGCAGGAACAATGGCAACTTCAAGTCCCAATCTTGCTGGTTCCTTGATACTAGAAGTGAGAGGTTATTCAGGATGGTACGATTGAACCTCTCGACCATGCCGTCCGACTGGGGATGTAAGGGTGTTGTCCGGGTTTTGTCTATGCCGAGTAGTTGACACAGTCCTTTGAAAACATCAGAGGTAAAGTTCCTACCTTGGTCGGTATGAAGTTGTAGGGGCGTGCCGTACTTTGACACTCATCGCTGCACTAGGACCTCTGCGACTGTGCATGCCTCTTGATTGGGAATGGGATATGCCTCAGGCCACTTGGTGAAATAGTCCATCACGACAAGGATGTATTTATTTCCACTGGAGGTCCGTGGCATAAGACCCAAGATGTCGAGTGCAATCCGTTCAAATGGTGCTCCCACGTTATACCGTTGCAGTCTTCCTCGACTTCGTTTCTGCGGACCTTTACGTGCCGCACAAGCATCACAGGATTTACATCATTTCTCCTTATCCTCCTTTGCCTTGCACCAGTAGAAGCGTTCCCGAACTTTTTGCAGAGTCTTCATTACTCCAAAATGGCCTCCGGTAGAGCTACTATGCAGTTGTTCTAAAACAGCTGGAATTTTTTATCTTGGTAATGAAATCTGCCATCTGAAGATTTTTCCATCATCAGATTCCTACTTTCTGTATAATACGCCGTTTCTGATATGAAGAGAGTCCCAAAGTGCCCAATAGCTTTTTGTAATGGGACTAAGTCTGGAAATGTCCTGCCAGATAGGTCTGTTGCTGGTCGTCTCCTTCAGCTGTAATATTTGCTTTATGTCAGGATCTTCAAACTGGGCTTGTCTAAGTTCTTCGTCACTCCCTGGATCGGGATCTTGTTCTGATGATGTTGAGACAGTAACTTGGCAGGCAACCGGATTTATCGGCAGGTATTTCTGTTCGGCTCTACAGCAATACTTGCAGCTTTCCGAGCAGGGCTTCCATGACAAGGCATCTGCATTACCATGTAGAGTCCCTTTACGATGACGTATCTCGAAGTCATATTTCTGCAGGCGTTGTATCCACCTGGCAATCTGTCCTTCCGGGTTCTTGAACTGGAGCAACCACGTTAAAGATGCATGG
This sequence comes from Salticus scenicus, assembly GCA_963930645.1. Classification (NCBI taxonomy): domain Eukaryota; kingdom Metazoa; phylum Arthropoda; class Arachnida; order Araneae; family Salticidae; genus Salticus; species Salticus scenicus. The sequence goes on from OZ005654.1 coordinate 308,630,504, forward strand.
TCAGTCCGGAGCAGGAATCTTCTGCCATAGAGGTAATGATGGAAATGTTCTATGGCTTTTACGATGGCGAGTAGCTCTTTCCTGGTGGTGCAGTAATTTCGCTCTGGTTTAGACAGGCATTTACTCCAATAGGCAATGACATGTTCTTGACCATCAATTTTCTGCGACAGAACAGCACCGACACTCTCATGGCTGGCATCTGTATCAAGTATGAACTGTCTGTCGGGCTGTGGATACGTCAAGATAGGCGATGATGTTAAGGCCTCTTTAAGTCGCTTGAACGCATTTTCACATTCATCTGTCCACAGGAACTCCTGTTTGGCTTCCGTCAGCTTGTGGAGTGGTTTAGCAATATTTGAGAAACACTCGACAAACTTCCTGTAGTAAGTGCATAACCCCAGGAAACTTCGTAGTTGGTGTACATTTTCAGGGCGACTCCAGTTCTCGACTGCAGAGATCTTCTCAGGATCAGTTGCTGTGTGATGTTCGTTCTCCCGACGTCTTCAGGTGTTCGAGAAAGAAGGTCTTTAAATTCTTGGAGTAGCTTCTCCGCAGCACATCTCTGTTCCTTTCCTAACTCTGCATTCTTGAGCAATTCCGTCATTAATTGTTCAGAAGACTTGGATTCGGTTGATTGCGTGGGGCGGTTGATGCATGTGACAGGAGTGCAGGTTGCTAACACCTCATCCTTCTTCACTGTCCGGACCTTATCGCTGATGTTTGCGACTCTCACAGGAACAGTATTCTTTGAGAGATCAACTAGAGATGAAGCTACCAGTTCTCGTCTTGCGCTATTGTCTGTATTCGGGTATTCAATCAGTCCATAGCGGAAGTATTGCTTGGTAGTGGGTGTTCTTTAAACTATAGTCTCTGTATGTGGAGGGATGGAAATTTCAGACTTGGCTGTTATTTGGCAAATTGTCTGAATGTCTTGATTTTCAGTGTTGAACACAGCGATGTCTTCCGAACTCGAATGCAGATCATTATTCTTGAAGTCCAATTGATAGTTACATTTTCTCAGGAAATCAATTCCAATGATTAAAGGATCTCTTATATCAGCAACATATGCCATATGATGGTAACTGGCATTCCCAAAAGTGATGGTCAAGTTCATTTTTCCATATATTTTGACTTCGTCTCCGGTCACAGTCTGGAGTTTAACGCAGCGCGGAGTCCAGATGATCTTATCTTTTAGTTCTTGAGCCAAATCCGTTCTAATGATGGTCACGTTGGCTCCTGTGTCCAGAATCATCCGGCAGGTGGTGTTGTTAACTTGGCCATAGACGTGAAGTCCATTATCGCCGCCACTCATTGATGAAACATGAAATACTGTAAATTGGGGCTCTTTAATTTCAGGCGACCTCCGCCCCGCGAGATGGCCTCCTCATAGTTTCCCTGTAGTGATGGTGAAGACGGGTGATTTCCTATAGTTGGTCGTACACTGCAGTTCCTCTTCACGTGACCATCCTCTCCACAGCCCCAGCACTTTATCTTCCGGTCCTTTATTTCCTTATTATTCTCCTGGCTGCGCAATCTCTTTAAGATCTCTTCGATACTTCTCTTCATTTCATTTTCACCAGCAGGCGTATCATTTAATGAGACTGCTCTTATGGTATGGCGGTCTTTACGGGAGGCTTGTTGGGCTGCCTCTATCCTAAGTGCATAGCTTAAAGCTGATGTTGGAGAGTCTCAGCGCTTTTTGAATTTCTGGATCACGAACAGCATCGATAAAGTACTGAAGAGCTAAGTCGTTTCGAGTGTCAGCATGACAGTCTGAGAATGCTAGGTGTGACAGTCTCTGAATGTCCGCTGCCAGCTCTTGCAAACTTTCGCCCGTTTTCTGGTAACGAGATTTTAGCTGAAGGCGACTATAGTCCTTAGAACCAGTGTTGTGCACGAACGCGTTCATTTGAACGCGTTCGTGAGCTTAGCTCAAAAATTTTGAGTTTTGAGTTGAACTTCGCTCGTTTTTTAAATTATGAACTTGAGTTGAGCGTAGTTCGTTTTTTACACGAACTTGAGCGTGAAAAAGAAATTCAAACTCAAACTCATATTAAATATTTCTGTCTGAAATATGAAAAGTAAAGTAGAAGAAGAAAGGGACAGAAAAGAACATAACTGTGCAAAATAGATTCCTGAAAAAAAAAAAAAAAAAAAAAAAAAAAGGCATTTGGGAAAAAAGGCACCATAAAAAGGGGCACCCGGAAAAAAGGACACTTTTGCAATTTGCATTTCACAAAAACAATAAACATCAAATAACGAATTTAAAGCGTGATTTTTCATAATACATTTTTAGAAATTTCAATCAATTAAATTCGTACCATTTTTACTTAGTATATACCTGGGGAAAGGGGGGGGGTCTAGGAGCAGACAGAAAGAGAATAATTGTTTTTATTTCACTTTCTTATTTATTTTAATTAAACTTTGTCTAATAGTCACTTGCTGTTTATGAAAAAAATACAGTGTCACACATACTTCGGGGGCTGAAGATACGGGGGAGAGGAAATTTTTTTTATATCATCGACCTGGGATCGAACCCAGCACTTCCTGTCTAGCAGCTCTGAGGGCATTTGCACATATATTAATTTGCAATTCGAGTGTAATATTATAGTGATATTTAATTACATTTAAAGTTTTGTGGAAATTATGTTAACAAAGAATGGCAAAATTTCGTTGCGAGTTTTACGAAATATTTATAAATTGTCTGTATTTTATGGGATGCAATTTTTTTATTTAATTAATTAATTTATTTTTTAATAAATATTTACGATTTTGAAAATATTTTATATAGATTCAGTATATTTTTACGAGAAACGATAACCATATAATATAAATAACTTTTTGAAATATTTAAGGCAGCGTTTAATGGAATAATTATCATTTTTGTAAAATTCTAATTTTAGTTTTAGGAGCTATCTAAGATGAAAATGGTAATAAAAATTTCCCGCTTTCATATAGTTGAATAGCTATTTCTTAAAACAAATAAAGAAATAAGTAATAATTATTTGTTTAATAAAACAAATAAATAAATAAGTAACATTTGAAACAATATAAATATTATGATGCGCATTATTAATACAGCATTTTCCCCCGTTCTTTGTATGCCCTAACTAAAATTTGAAGGAATCTAGAATCTACATTCGTTATTCTTGGTCAAAATGTTTTCGACACCATGTGGTTTTCTTGGAACTATAAGCCGAATCCAATGTATTGAGAATTGTGACTGGTATACGCCGATTTGTCTGTGGGGGAGATTTGTTGTGTGGGCAATTCTGGTACACAAAAGCAATTGCCTAAAGCCCTTTCCTTTTTTCATTGATAAGAAGAATAGTTAATGGTTAAAATGAGCGATAGCATGGGAATAAAAATCACAGAAGTCGTTTGCTTTGCAACGTGGTAGGTCTTGTATAAGATAATAATAAATTACTTCTTTGCTTAAATGTGTATTTTTAATATTAAGTTCTTAATTTAATGATTTAATAGAAATAAATCTATAAGATAGTAGAAATAAAGTCATATATATATATATATATATATATATATATATATTGAAAACCTTTTCAAACATTGCACTAGATGAAAATAAGCGTCACATGAAGTACTAGAAAAATTATGAATAAGTCCATGAGGCAATTAATAAATTTTAATAACAGGAGACTTAGCGTTGGAATATTAAAATCCGAATAAACTACTACGTCAGAAACGCCAATTTTGCATTTCCAATATTTTTCTTTGGCGTTTCTGACGTAGTAGTTTATTCGGGTTTTAATTAATAAATGTTATTGAAATGCTAAAAGTTTTATGATGTTACATAATAATAATAATAATAATAATAATTGAAATTAATTTTTATTTTCCCTCCAATTTCGGCTTTTACAATCAATTTTTTTTTTCTTTTTTCTATTTTATGATAGATGCGATATATATTGAACCGCAGTGTACTATGCATTTAGAATTGCATAAATGCATATTAAAACATATATTTAAAAAATCCACTGTTCCAAGTATTTTGACAGTAAAATAAGGAAGCAAATATAGGTCGGAAAAAAAATAGTTTTCCATATAAAGCTTTAAATGTTAAGAATTAATATTTAGGTAAATGTAATTAAATTTATGTTATCAGTCATTTCTTTAAATTACTAGGAAGGAAGACAATGTCATCCAATCTCTTCATTTAAAAGCTTAGATTCATAAGTAAAGCAAAACACAATCTTCGGAGAAAACATTTTGTGAATAAAAATTAATGCAGATTTTACCTGCACCCGACCAGCAAAGCAGGTAATAAGCGATTACCCGACACGATGCGTTTCTCTCTTGTGAGAAATGCGTCCTCTCTTGCGATTAAAAGGGTAGAAAGTATGGATCCCGGAAAAAATGGCACCGGAAAAAAGGGCACGGAAGAAAGGGCACCGGAAAAAAGGGCACCCGGAAAAAAGGGCACTTTTCCAATTCGCAAATCGCAAAATAATAAATATCAATTAATGAATTTAAAAAATGACTTTCAAACTACATTTTTAGAAATTTCAATTGATTTGGTACAACATTCATTTAGTATATATCTCGGGGAAGAGGGTGTGGGGGGCAGGAGCAGATCGAAAGAAAATAATTGTTTTTACAAAAACCCTTACCGATTTTAATGAAACTGTGTATAATCACGTACAATTTGTGAAAAAAATGACAGTAAGTGGCAGGCAAACTTGGGGGGGGGGGGTTAAAGAGGGGGGGCAGAGGAAAATAAAATTATCTTTTATAGTACCGTTTTACCGTTTTAATGATATATTCTATAATTATCACTTACTTTTTATGAACATCACAATGAGTGTATTACTCATCTGGGGGGGGAGGGGGTGCGCAGATAAAAGTAAAAAATATTATTCTTTAAACTACCGTATACTCGATTAAAAATAAAAACTTTGTATATATACAACTTCCTGCTTATGAAAATTACAGTGAGTCTACACATATCTGGACGAATTGCTACGGGGGGGGGCAGATTGAAGAAAATATTTGTTTTTATATCACCATGCTACATATTTATATTAAACTTTGTACGAGTATCTTTCATTTTATTAAAATTATAGTGAAATTTACTTATAATTGATAAGGGGGGGGGGTAGTGGGGGCAAAAGAAAAATAAAATAATATTTAAAAAAAACACTTATCACCTTTTGTTTTATTGTTTATTTGCATTTTGTGTAAATATCAGTTAGTATTAATGAAAAATTACAGGGAGGTACTCAAAAATTCAATGTATGATTTAAATCTGTAAAAAAGTTTCTCAAAAATGAAATTTCTTCTTTTAATCTGTCTCTTTCGTCCATCCCCCCCCCCTTCCTCACGTAGAAATAAAAAGCTTACGCTTTCGTTGATGATTAACATGAGTTTTACAAGGAGAAATTAAGAAAAGTGCCCTTTTTTCCGCAATCCTTAAAAAAGGGCACAGGAAAAAAGGGCACTTTTCTTAATTGTTACTTGTAAAATACTTGTTAAACATGAACGATAGCAAAAATTCTTTGTTTCTACGAGGGGAAGGAGAGAGACAGATCAAAGAAAAAGATTCTGTTTTAGAATAATCTTTTACCAATGTTTGATATTAACTTTTAATTAATGTCTGATATTAACAATGTATTGAATTTTTGGATTGCGGAAAAAAGGGCACTTTTTTAAATTTCTCCTTGTAAAACTGATGCTAAACATCAACGAGAGTGTAAATTTTTTATATCTACATCGGGGGAAGGACAAAAAACACAGATTAAAAGAAGAAAATTCATTTTTGAATAATTTTTTTACAGATTTAAATTATACATTAAATTTTTGCATACCTCAGTATAATTTTTCATTAATAGTAATTGATACTTACACAAAATGCAAATAAAACAATAAAACAAACGATAAATATGTGTTGTTTAAAAAGATTATTTTATTTTCCATCTGTCCCCCCTACCCCCCCATCCCCCTTATCAACTTTAGTTAACTTTCACTATAATTTTAATAAAATGAAAGTGATAAGGGTACAAAGTTTCATATAAGTAGGTAGCATGGTTATATAAAAACAAACATTTTCTTCACTCTGCCCCTTCTTATCAAATCGTCCAGATATGTGTACACTCACTGTAATTTTTCATAAGCAGAAAATTGCGTAGATACAAAGTTTTTTTAAATCGACAATGCGGTAGTTTAAAGAATAATATATTTTACTTCTATCTGCGTCCCCCTTGTCCCCCCCCCCAAATGTGTAATACCCTCATTTTGATCTTCATAAAAGTAAGTGATAGTTACAGAATATGTCATTAAAATCGGTAAAATGGTGATATAAAAAAATATTTTATTTTCCTCTGTCCCCCTCTCTTTAACACCCCCCCCCAAGTATGTCTGACCTTACTGTGATTTTTTTCACAAATTGTATTCTATTATACAAAATTTTTGTTTAAATCGATAATAGTGTAGTTTAAAGAAGAATATATTTTATTTCCATCGGTTCCCCCTTGCCTCCCCCCCCCCAGGTATATAATGCACTCATTGTAATCTTCATGAAAATTAAGTGGTAGCTATAGAATATATCATTAAAATCGCTAAAATGGTGATATAAAGAATCACTTTATTTTCCTCTCCCCCCCTCCTCTTGTTTAACCCCCTCCCCCCCCCCCTTCCACTAGGTATGTCTGACACTTACTGTAAATTTTTAATAAATTATACGTGATTGTACAAAAAATTTTTTGATCAATAATAGAGTAATATAAGAAGAATATATTTTATTTTTATCTGCCCCCCTTGCTCCCCCCAGGTATATAATACACTCACTGTGATCTTCATAAAAAGTTAGTGATAGTTATAGAATATATCATTAAAGTAGGTAAAACTGTGATATAAAAGATAATTTTATTTTCCTCTGCACCTCCCTCTTTAACTCCCCACCCCTAAAGTTTGCCTGGCACTTACAGTAATTTTTTCACAAATTGTGCGTGATTATACAAAGTTTCATTAAAATCGGTAAGAGTTTATGTAAAAACAATTGTTTTCTTTCGATCTGCTCCTGCCCCCCCCCCCCTCCCCCTCCCCCCATCTTCCCCGAGGTATATACTAAATTAATGTTGTACCAAATCAATTGAAATTTCTAAATGTGTAATTTGTAAACCATTTTTATATATCATTATTTGATATTTATTATTTTGCGATTTGCGAATTGAAAAAGTGCCCTTTTTTCCGGGTGCCCTTTTTTCCAGTGCCCTTTTTTCCGGTGCCCTTTTTTCCGGGATTGCTACCAAGAATATAAAAAAATTTTCCCAAAAGAATAAAATCCATATGAGTTTGAGTTACTTTTCCCGCTCAAATTCATGAGGAAACGAACTTTGCTCAGCTCAAGTTCACAATTTAAAAAACGAGCGAAATTCAGCTCAAAACTGAAAAAGTTTTAAACTCATGAACGCGGTCCTGCGCAACACTGATTTAAAACAACGGAACCTCTAAATGATAGAATTTGTTTCCTATTAATAAGTTATTATGCCCATAAACAAACGTATTGAAAATTTGAGAATAAAAAGCCATGCAAAAACAGTGGGTACACTAATCAGAAGTGTTTGCTAAATAAATTTTTACCACAATTAAATTAATAAGTTATAATTAAGAATTATAAGTTAATAAGTTTAATTAAGCGTAAAATTAAAAATAATTTTCATGGTAATTGGTAATTTTAGAAAAAAAAAGGGAAATTACCTATGAAAGTGTTTACAGAGGATAAGATCTATTAAAAAAAAAAAAAAAAAATGTACGTAAAAATGAACTTTTAGTGAGCTTCGCTCGTTTTTAAAAATGAACTTGAACTGAACGCGTTCATTTATTTCAGACATGAGTTTGAGCGCGAACTAACTCGTTTTTTACACGATGAACTTGAGTTTGAACTAGTTCGTTTTTTTTGTGAACTTGCACAACACTGCTTAGAACACTTCTCTCCGAACCGTAGCTCCAGTGCTCTAGTCAGGGCCTCGAAGTCGTTCCTTTCTTCTTTAGAAACATTTCTTAGGATTTCGGCAGCATCCCCCCGTAATGCTGTAGCTAAGTGGACTGACTTGGCGGTAGAGTCCCAGCCGTTAGCTTCAGCAACGATGGAAAACTGCGTCTTATATATATGCCAGGAGGAACTGCCGTCGTAGGTAGATAGCTTAATAAATTCCTGATTCTGGATTCTTCTCTCTTTTTTTTCAGTTTCCTGGGGCATGGATTCTAATTTTTCTTTCACTTTTCTCTCCAGATCTTCTTCTATTCTTTTCAATTTATCTTCTATCTCTGAAAACCTTCCTTTCAGTTCCTGATCAAAATTTTCTTTAACTTTCTCCTCAAAATTCTCTTCTATCTTCATAAATCTCTCTTCAAAATTTCTTTCTACTTTCATAACTTTCTCTTCTATTCCATCCATTCTATTTTCCATCACCGTTAATTTACCCTCTATTGATTCTTTCGCCGTTGAAAGCTCTCTCTTCATCTCATCTTGATTAGATTTAATTTCTTCGGTCAAACTGGCTTCCATCTTTTCCTGAACTGCTTTCATTTCCTTCATTTCTTCAGTCAAACCGTCTTTCAATTCTCTTTGCGATGTTTCCATTTTCTCCTGTACTGCTTTCATTTCCTTCATTTCTTCAGTCAAAAAGTCTTTCAATTCTCTTTGCGATGTTTCCATTTTCTCCTGTGTAACCTTCATTTCTTTCATCTCTTGACTCAGGCTATCTTTCACCTCTCTCTGTCCTTCTTTCATTTCATTCATCTGGGTAGCTAAGCTTTCTAGAAGTTTCTTCATCTCCGGCTCCATAGCTCTAGTTATCACCATTCACAGACAATCCCGCTTCTGACACCAGAAATGTTGCGTACTTGGGGGTTCGTGAGTTGTCTGAGAATGAAAGGCCAAACGTACAAAAATTCAGTAATTTATTCACAGAAAGTTCCAGAAAAATACATGTCGATAAACCAAGTATCAGCTTCAATTCGACCAGTAAACACAGCTTCAACAACAGCTGTCAATAGCAAATCTACAGTACAAACTGTATAGCAATAACACTTAAAGCAAGTCTCTTTCGAAGAGGCTCAATGCAAGCTGACCGACTCTGATCACAGACTGAACTGAACTAACTTGCCTTGGCGAGAAAGCACCTTTATATACCTCTGTAGAAAAGTGTGGAATGTTCCGGAAATCTCCGTATCTCATCAACCAATGAGATTAGAGTATATCCCATATAAGGATTTTCTCTCTAATATCGCCAAAAAAATCGCCAAGGTGGGAAAAAGTCGCCAAATTTGGCGCCAAATCCATTACTTGCCTTATTGAGCGCCTTTTTAATGCGTTTTTAAGGGAAAATAAGGCTATTTCAACGCTAAGACGACTAGAAATGCACAAAATTAGCACTTTATCAACTTACTAAGCATCTTCAAAAGAATTTATACAAAAATAAACACAATTATTTACAATTTTGTAACAATATATTTAAACAACATTAACTACGTATGACTTTTTTCAATTTGTTTAAATTGGGTGAGAATCCCCTTTACAAAACGTAATTTATTAAGTTCGCAGTTAAAATTAGCTAAAAAAATATAAATCTATGAAGATTATAAAATTATTTCGTTAAAATTTCTAGCATAAAATTCCATATTACACATATCGTTTTAACGTACTTGTAAAAATGTCTTTAAAACTAATTGTTATATGTTATCAATTCTTCATAAATATATTAGACTCTACTATGCCAGCCTAAATAAAAATATGGAATAATCATCATCTATAGTTAAATGATATCAATTAAAAAAATAAATAAAAAGAAAACATGTTTACATATTGGAATTAATTTAATTTGTGTTCAAATCATGTTATGTAAAATTCAGTTTAGTTTCTCGTTTTAAATATAAAAATATAACACACGATATTGTAATGCTGCATATAAATTTATGTAAATAATACAAATAAAACATAGTGCATCTAGCAAAGGTATTTTCGTGAAACCAATGATCAGTTTGAATTTAAACTCAAGATGGGAAGTTATAATAAGTTATAATAAGACAAGGATTCAATCACACAAAAATGGCTGATGAGAGGAAAAGCTAAGGTCTTATCATTTAAAGAAATGTATCCAACTTCAGCCTTTAAGAATTAAGACAGTTGAACATTCAGAGTATACCATTTTTAAATATTTCTAACATTTCTTGCTCTAGAGGAAATACATTCAAATAATTATAGGGGATGCAGAAAAAAAGTCATACCGGAACTATGTGCTATAAGGTAAATATTAAGAAAATTTCTAGAAAGTGTCCCTATAATCACAAGGCAGAGTTGAAAGGACCACTCAGGAAATATACAGAATATCCGAGTTGTTACAGTCCATATTTTTTTCCGACCCCCCCCCCCCCCCCCTCCCCATATTTGTATAGTAATCTTTTTTAGCCAGTTGCACGATAAATAAGGATGGAAAAGGCTATTTAAATGTAGTCATAGAAAAGTGAGAGAAAATATGCAGAACATTGTTAACTGCATGGATGAACGATAACGATACAAATAAATGGTTAGGAGATTTGCTATTTGTTCAGTTTGCTAAGAATAATATATTATACAAAATAATGAGTAATAAGTCTCGTATTATATTATCGTACTTCGAAGTACGTTTTCTAACAAACACTATGAACAGTATCGTCATTATTGCCAAGCGAAAATATCGCAATTATAAAAGTCGAAGAACAGCGGAAATAAATTGTTAAATATAATTTGAGAAGATGTCATACCGAACGCCAAATTCTAAAGTGATATATTGTGCCTGAGCTTCAACCGACCATATGTTTATATCAAGCCTTAACTGAACACCGAGAGTTTATTGCTGCAAACAGAGCTTCCACAAAGAACCTCTTCTACTGCAAGCAACGGAAATATTATAAAAGTTAAAAAGACAGTTTCCTCCGGCTTTTATTGGTGATATCATATGAATACCAAAAAGTCTCTGAAGACGATCATGACCGTACAGATGATCCATATTTGGTGGCGGTTGTTGTTCTAATAGAAAGCTCAGATTTTTTTTTTTTTTAAACAAAAATGGTACCTTTATAACCGTAAAAAGTTCGTAATATATGAAGAAATGTTATTTTTCACAGATGAGATTTCTTTCCAAGACATGTTGCTAACTGCAGCTAATTGAAGACGTGGAGGACATGGCTTTGGCTATACATACACGCTGTCATTGCGACATAATTTTTTGTAAAACCAAATGTAATTCTAAAAGAAAAATCAAAGTGCCATGAAATTTAAGATTTTAAAAAAACTATGACTGCATAATGTCAATCAGATAATTAAGTGAGTTTATGATTTGTATATATATCATACAATATTCTACATACACATGTCGTGGTTCGCTATTACTCACTTATATAACTTAAATTACTTAAAGATTATTTCTTTAGATGCTGATACGCAAATTGTCTTTTATTATGGAAACTATAAATTTCTTATTCGAATGAGTTGTATTTTCTTAATTATTTTATTTAACACACAGGTATTAATACCGCTTCATGTTTTATTATTATTATTACTATTATTATTATTATTATTATTATTATTATTACCTTGTGACTATTGTTTAGATTTTTGTTAACATACGGATGATTAATTGGTGAGATTTTTTATCCATATTGCTGTAAACACTATTTGTATGCTCTAATTAGTAAATTTTCTATAATTCTGTTATAGAAGATATATTCTTTAATGTAACTTTCTATCTGGATCTATATATTCATATTCGGGTTTTGATAAATGTAATTGTTTTATGATTTTAGGAAAATTATTAAGTAAGCAAAAATCTTTTCTTAAATCGAAACATTACACATATTTTAAAGACATCCCTGTCTGCCCGATTGATAAAATATGCTTTCAATATTGTATATATATATATATATATATATATATATATATATATATATATTGTTATTTGTCGTTATACAGTTTTTATCACTTCAGGAATTTATTGCTACTTGTGGTATGTTTGAAAGGATTATACATATACAGTCGGTAACAGAAGTATCCGAACACTAGCAAAAATTCATATATAGTTAAAGTACACTTAATACTGTTTTGTTAAATAAATCCTTGTCGAATCCTGTTCTTAGTCAGTCTAAGAACAGGATTAGGATTTATTTAGCAAAACTGTATTAAGCGTGTGTTGCGCCTGCGCACTCTGTAAAGTTCGCTCCTTCGTTACGGAGCTCAGTTAGTTTGTAACTCCGCTCATGGGAGGCTGGCAGCTTTCTTTACTCCCATTTTAAAGTTTTAAATAAATGTAGTTGTGATGTTTAAATCACCTCTAGTTTGTATTACAGTCCACTATTTAAGTATTCAGAATGTTCTTATATAGTTTTAATTCTATGATCTAACATTTTTTGGTCCGTCGAGCCGGAGCGTAACCAGCGTTTTCAAAAGAAAACAATAATGGCTCTAACCGCATTAAATAGAAAAAAAGGGAATATCAAATCCCAATTCACAAAGTTACTCAACATTCCTAATGACGAATTAACCACAAAAGGTGAAATAACTTCGAGAATATCAATTTTAGAAAAACTTCAAAATAGATTTGAAGATTTAAAAGTGGAGTACTATCAAGTGGCAAAGGATGATGAGTTTCCTACAAAAGAAGAAGAGTTAAGTGAGCTAGATTCTCAATTTCAAGAATTAGAGGTAAGATTCAACACCTTACTAATTAACTGTAGTGACAATGTGAGTAATATAAACTCAAATAATAGCTCGTTAGGAGCGGAAAGAAACATTGTTCCAAATCATAGTATGCATTTACCCCAAATACCGTTACCTGTATTTTCAGGAAAATTTGAAGAATGGAACGGATTTAAAACGCAGTTTCTAAATTTAATGGATGATAATCCTTTATTAACTGCAAATCAAAAACTCTTTTATTTACGCGCTGCGTTGAAAGGCGAAGCAAAAACAGTAGAAACCAGTGATGATACTTACGATTCTCTACTAAAAACATTAGAACAACGGTTTGAAAATAAAAGAGCTATAATAGATGCTCATATCAAAACAATTATTAATTATGAAAAAATAACTCATGAATCTGGTAAAGAATTACGAATATTATTGGATTGTATTTTTAAGAATTTAAGAGCGTTAAAAGTATTGAAATATGAACGCGATAATCTTTCTAATATTATGTTATTAAACATTGTTTTGCAAAAGTTGGATCGGGAAACTCGCAAAAATTACGAACTTACATTAAAGAACAACGACGTTCCTAACTTTGATCAGTTTCTAGAATTCCTAGAAAAACAGTGTTCAGTTTTAGACAGTGTAAATCGAAATTTACCGCTTAAGTCCTCAAAATATACTACTGATAAGTCTGGTTATCCCAGAAGTTTAGTTGTAAAAACCCAAGGAAATAATTCTAACTTGTGTATGTTATGTAAAAATAGTTCTCACACGCTATATAAATGCGATATATTTTTGAATTTCACAACAGAAAAACGATATGAATTTATTCGAAAAAATAATCTTTGCTTAAATTGCTTCGGATTCCACAAAATAGCAAAATGTAATTCTAAGTATGTATGCAGTAAATGTGGCTCCAGACATCATTCATTACTTCATAAAGACAAAGATTTATTACTTCCATTATCAAAAGAGAGTGCAACCCCCACAACAAACTGTGATATTAATAGCGATCGTCTGCTAGATGCAGCAGGTGGATCGACTGAAAGCAATCAGTCGGCGCCGATTACATGTTTTGTTTCTGAAAATAAAAGAGTTATATTAGCGACGGCCACAGTTTTTGTGTTAGATGAATACGGGTTTTATCACCCAGCTACTGCGATTCTTGATAGCGCTTCACAGTCTAATATTGCAACAGCAAAATTTGTAAATAAGTTAGGACTGAAAAAAGAAAAAATAAACATTCCTCTTTCGGCGTTGTCAGGAATTCCGATAAATATAAAAACGAAAACACAAGCACTGATAACAAATGAGAATAATTCGTTTTCAGCTAATCTGGAATTTTTGATTGTACCAAAAATTATTGATGCGTTACCAATAAACTATTCTAATATATTAAAATTAAATATTCCAAAGGGAATTAAACTGGCCGATAAAACACTATTCAAAAATAACAACAATGTTGATTTACTGATTGGGGCCGAAATATTTTTTGAATTAATGTTAACCAATAAAATCAAAATTCCTGAAACAGGTGCAATTTTACAGGATACTGTGTTTGGATATGTGCTTAGTGGAGCTGTTCAAGGCACTCCACATCCATTGTATTGTGCTATGATTTCCCAGTCAGATAACTCCAATTTAGAAAATATTATGAAAAGATTTTGGGAGATTGAAAATATACTAGATTCACCTAGTTTGAGAAATAAGGAAGAGATAGAGTGTGAAAAGCAGTTCATGAAAACATATCGCAGAGATGATAACGGGAAGTACATAGTGAACTTACCAATGAAAAATAATTCTGAATTGGGAGATTCTTTCCATTCGTCCAAACAAAAGTTAAATAATTTATACAGACAATTAAATAGAAATCCCAACATTTCTGAATTGTATGTAAATTTTTTGCATGAATATGAACAGTTAGGCCACATGCGAGAATTAAATGATAATGAAATAAACACTGTTAAATATTTTCTTCCGCATCACGCTGTACTTAAGCCTGATAGCAGCACTACAAAATTAAGGGTTGTATTCAACGCCAGTTCACCCACTACTAATGGGTTATCATTAAATGATTGTTTATTAAATGGAGGTGTAGTACAAGAAGATTTGTGTGCCATTTTATTACGTTTTCGTACGCACAAAATAGTTTTCACTGCGGATGTTAAAAAGATGTATAGACAGATATGGGTTAATCCTGAAAATTGTAATTGGCAATGTATTTTTTGGAATAAAACCCCTAAGGAAAAGCCTAAAATTTATAAATTATTAACTGTAACATACGGCACAAAATGTGCTCCTTACTTGGCCACTCGTGTACTAAAACAAATCGCTAGTGATGAAGGGGCTAATTATCCGTTAGCTTCTGCCGCCACACTTAAGGATTTTTACGTTGACGACATTCTAACGGGAACTGATGAAGTGTCGTCTGCTCTGGAACTCCAGAAACAGTTGGTGTTAATGTTAACGGCTGGTGGACTAGAGTTGCATAAATGGGTTTCAAATGCCAGAGAATTATTAGAACAAGCCCCTTACAGTGAGCAAGATTATCACTTCGAGAAAAATGATAAAACTTCGGTGAAAACACTAGGGCTAAAATGGAATCCCAAAGATGATAATTTCAGTTTCTCGGTATCATCAGATTATTGCAATACAATCACCAAACGTGGTGTTCTGAAAGAGATCGCTAGACTCTTTGACCCATTGGGTCTAGTAGGACCAGTGATAGTACAGGCTAAAATATTCCTACAAAAATTGTGGCTTTTGAAAATTGATTGGGATCAGGAACTTAAAACACAAGAAAAAAACACATGGATAAAATTCCGAAATGCTCTAAACGAGCTTAAAGATATTACGATCCCACGTTTCGTGTTCTCAAACTCTAATTGTCGTGAACTGCAGCTCCACGGCTTTTCGGACGCGTCACAAGAGGCATATGGCGCAGTGGTTTATTTAGGTGTGATCACTAGTTCAAACGATGTACATGTGAGCTTACTGTGTAGTAAGGCCCGAGTTTCTCCTCTTAAAGTATTGACTATATCTCGCCTAGAACTTTGTACAGCTGAATTGTTATCTAAACTGATATCAAAGGTAATCACATCATTAAATATACAATTAAGCTCTGTATATCTATATAGCGATTCAACAATCGTTTTATCATGGATCAACTCATCACCCCACGTGCTCAAGGTATTTGTGTCTAATCGAATATCTCGAATCCAGGAACTCACGAAGAATTTTTGTTGGAGGCATGTTAAATCAACCGAAAATCCAGCTGATCTTGTTTCACGAGGAAGCCCTCCTCATCAACTTTCTGAGTTCTGGTTCAATGGACCAGATTTTCTTCATCATGAGCTTATACAACGTTCGAATAATGACATTACGGATTCTAGTGATGACTGATTAGCTGAAGTAAAACCAACGCAACTGTCGTTGGTCACAGTGAAAGAAACATTTTTAGTTAATCTTCTTTCCATTACTAATGATTTTTGTAAATTAATTCGTATTTTGAGTTTCATTTTTAGGTTTTTTAACAATGCCAAGAGTCCATCTTCGAAGACACGCGGACCTATCACTCTTCAGGAACTGAGTAAAAGTAAGTTAATTTTAGC
Source organism: Salticus scenicus (assembly GCA_963930645.1). Classification (NCBI taxonomy): domain Eukaryota; kingdom Metazoa; phylum Arthropoda; class Arachnida; order Araneae; family Salticidae; genus Salticus; species Salticus scenicus. The sequence continues at coordinate 308,646,797 of OZ005654.1, forward strand.
CAGATTTATTCAAGAAGAAGAATTTAAAGAAGACGTTCAAAATTTGAAAAAAGGAATTCCTGCAACAGGTAAAATTCGAAATTTAAATCCATTTTTAGATGAATCAAATTGCCGTAAAATTGTGCATAATTGTGTAATTTGTTTTAAAGCAAAACCTGTAACAGCTGAACAAATCATGGGCAATCTGCCCAAGGAAAGGGTTAATTTTAATTTCCCGTTTAATTGTACAGGGGTGGATTTCTGCGGCCCATTTTTTATAAAATATCGGGGTCAGCGAAAGGGAATTTTTCATAAGGTCTATGTTTGCATTTTTGTTTGTATGGTCACAAAGGCTTTTCATTTAGAGCTTGTTTGTGATCTTACTTCTGAAGCATTCATCGCCACCCTCAAACGGTTTTTCGCTAGACGAGGAAAATCACAAAAATTGTTTGGTGATAATGCAAGGAATTTCTTGGGTGCAAATTTGGAATTACGCCGCTTGCATAATTTACTCAATAAACCTAATAGTGAACTCACACATTTTCTCTCTTCTGAATCCATTGAATGGAATTTTCTCCCACCTAGAGCACCCAACTTTGGTGGCCTGTGGGAGGCTGCGGTCAAGTCTTTTAAATATCACTTTAAACGTGTTGCAGGCAACTATAAATTAACTTACGAACAGTTGTTAACTATAATTTGTCAAATTGAGAGTATTTTAAATTCCCGCCCATTGACTCCTTTATCGGAGGTTACTGATGACTTGCAGGTGTTAACTCCTGCACAATTTCTAGTTGGTCGACCTCTCACGGCAATCCCAGAACCTAGTATGACCCACATTTTCGATAACAGATTAACTCTTTGGCAAAAAACTACAAAACTATCACAGCGTATTTGGAAGGGTTGGCAAAATAATTATTTGAGTACTCTCCAGCAGAGACACAAATGGATGATAGCAAAAAATAATATAAAAATCGGTGATATGGTTGTTATTAAGGAAGATAATCTTCCTATAGGAAAATGGATTCTTGGCAGAATAGTTAATGTTTTTTATGTAGGGGACTCGAAAGTCCGTGTCCTTAATGTTAAAACTAAACACGGAACCTTTAAAAGATCCATTGGCAAAATAGCAGTATTGCCAATTGAGAATTAACTGTACATTGTTGAGTTATTATAGTGTTTTTCTATTTTCTTGCTTTATTTTCTTATAAGGGATAAATGTTAATACAAACTAAATCATCAAAATATTAACTTCATTTTACTGTTTATATTCTATTGAAAAAAAAATGACAATTTATAATATGGACATTTGTTTTATTCTTATTTAGATATGAAAAAACGGTATATTGTAAAATATATATTTAAAAAGTATTTATTGTACTTAAAAAAAAAAAAAAAAAAAAAAACTATTAAAAACTGAGAAAGAAATAATACTGAATTTTCTTAATATTGCTATATAAGTTTTCCTTTGGTTTTATTTACTTACCTTGCATATATAGATTGTTTCATGTATAAGTTAAAATTGTGTTAATTATTGTCTTTTATTTTCAATGTGATTAATCTATAATTCAGTTTGTATTTTCAACATATGTTTCTATGGTTATGTCTCATGTGTAATTTTGTGTAACTTTTTGAAATTTGCATTTCAACGCCGGGCGGTATGTTGCGCCTGCGCACTCTGTAAAGTTCGCTCCTTCGTTACGGAGCTCAGTTAGTTTGTAACTCCGCTCATGGGAGGCTGGCAGCTTTCTTTACTCCCATTTTAAAGTTTTAAATAAATGTAGTTGTGGTGTTTAAATCACCTCTAGTTTGTCAAGTTTTTATTACAGTCCACTATTTAAGTATTCAGAATGTTCTTATATAGTTTTAATTCTATGATCTAACAGCGTGCTTTTTTTTATACAGGAATTTTTGCTAGTGTTCGGACACTTTTGTTACCGACTGTATATAAATATTTTGCATAACCTTCCTGCGAAACGAAGATATATTTTTGAAATTTTATGAAGAGAAAATATTTCTGTATTTCACATGTGCATCTAAAATATATTTTAGATTTATAAAACATGCATATAGCAAAAAAAAAAAATTCTTTTAAAATAACAATAATCTGAGTAACACTAATTAATTTATTTGTCCAATTTTATAATACGATAAAAATTACACTTTAAAACACATACAAAAAAGACAAATTTGGTTAAAATCATAAAAATTACAAAAATTCATGTTGTGAAAGCTTTTTGCCATGCTTATCAGTGCATCATCAGGACAAATTCAAGCCATATATATTTACAAGTGCAGCAACAGTTCAATTATATATCAATAAAAACATATGACAGTTACAGTTAATTTTGATGAAACAGTCTCAAATCGTAAATTCGGAAATTTAGTTGAGCTTCACTGGGTCACCATGGAGCCACTTACAGTCTGGAGGTAAAGGAACTTGTATTTGGTTGTAGCTTAATAGGAAACACGGAGTAACTTTGAAATTGCAACGTATGAGGCTTTACTGGGCTTAAATTTAGATGAGTTTTACTGAGTCACTATGGAACCACTTACAGTCTGGTGGTAAAGTGACTTGTATTTATTTGGAGCTTTACAGGAAACATGTAGAAATTTTGAAACTGCTACAGTTGATGTTCTCTTATGGAGATTTCATTGATAGAGATTTCATGATCATGCCCTGATAAGTAGGGTAAAAGGCTTTGACAAGATAAATTTTTGTCATTTTTAAGGATTTTAATTAAATTTGTCTTTTTTGTACGTGTTTTAAAGCGTAATTTTTATCAAATTAGTATTTGTTTACAATGACACGTGGTTTCTAAATATCTCTATATGAGATGTAATTTCATACACAATTTTATAATAATTATCAATTTTAAACGTAAGTAAATTATACATTTAGTGCGCAATATTCACTCAAATACAGCGACATTGTCACGTGCTGATGAAAACGAACCAATAACTTCGAAAAGAAATTCCTCATTATTCAACTTGATGTGCAAAAAAATTATCTATGTTTATAGTGATGTTAGAAATTAATACAATATGTTTGTCCTACTAATTTTCAAAAACTTTTCAATAATACTTAAAAAACTCTTTCGTGAAACTTCATTTATTTGTATTAAACTTTTGTTATCTTATATTTCTTAAGAAATATATGTCATATGAAATTTTCATGACAAAATATAAGTAATAAATGTAATCAAATATGCAGAATGCGTGCTTAAATGCAGTATTCGTGCTCGTCTGACAAAATAAGATATGAATGAAATTATGTGGGCTACACACATGGACGAATATCAAAATTGCAATTTTAAATTTGAAATGAAATAATCAAAATGAATTATCTGATTAATATTCTAAAAGAGACATTTCTTACGATTTAATTCAAATACGGTACGTGAATAAACTGACTTAATATGTATTGTTTGCAAAATAAATTATTATAAAGTTGAAAATAAAATGTTTCAAAAAAGTTCTATTAATACATAATTTTGCATGTGAAACATACACTCACATTTTAGAGAAATTTCTTTATTTTCTATTATTATTTTTATCATTTGATTAACGCTTGCATTAAATACAAAAACATAACTAATGATTAAAAATATTTCTTATTCTGTAAAATATTATTTTGTATTTTTATTCATACGATTTAATAATAATGTTTTTTTAATTCAAAATTATATAAAGCTTTTTAGTTGTCTCTTATTTAAATACTCCTTCTTTTTGTTTCTGCAATTTTTGTAGTATCGAAATTTAAAAAAAAAAAAAAAAAAAAAAAAAAACTATTTTTCAAATTTTCTATAAACAAAAAAAATAAAATAAAATAAAATAAAATAAAAGGAAAGAAATTTATCAGGGTACTGAATTAAGAGACCACTATAAGCTCTTTTACGTTAAATTCTGTAGAAATTTGTATGCTGTGTCTATGAAGAAACTTTATTTTACATCATCCTTATAAATTTATAAAGGAAACCATACAAATTCTTCGAAAAGCTGTAAATGGACACCACTTATCTAGCGATACGTCCTTAAAATAAATCCATTGTGACTTTTCATAATATTAATCTCTAATATGAAGTTTTGTGAGTTTAATGTAAAGTGATAAGTGAGTTTGCACATATAAAGGATAGGATAGTGAGAATAGAGTGCGCGCGCTGCGTCTCCGGGTAATTGATCAGTATAACTGCAATACAAGAGTGCCGATTTTGTATGTGCATGTCCATTCCTTCGAGAGTCTAAGATAAAATCAGGTTGGTTCCCCTTGTTTAAAAGATTAACGGCCATATTCACCATTGACTTCAACTTCCGGTTCAACGTAAAAATTTAAAAAGTGTCTAAAGGCAGGGTTGAGCTATCTGAAATAATCTGACCGGCTTCTTCTGCCATCTAGCGACGAAGATTTTACATAATCTTTGATTGGTTATTTTCCGATAAAACGTATGAAAGTAACAATGCCGCTAGATGGCATTAAGGAACGCACCAAATTGTGCTAAAAAGTTTACCCTGACTTAATGCGCTTCTCAAATTTTCGAATTTTACCGGGAATCGAAGTTATTGGTGAATACAGCTGTTAATGCATGAATATTTATATAAGTATTAGGATTTTTCACAAGATGGCAGTAGTAGAAAATATTTTTTAAAATTAAATAATTTCTCATAAGATAACTAACCTAGACTAACGGTACGAACCACCAACGGTTTCCTATAAAAAACGAATAATTGCTAAATAAAAAGTTTCGCGTTACACCGACGAGTTATTACATTATAACCACCCTCTATCTATAACAATGAGCTAGCCCAGGAAAAATACCACTGCGCATGCGCCGCTGATATTGGAGTATATAAAGCGGCTATGCATTGTCTTTCCAAACATAGAGCGATTAGCGGCATAATGGGAAAAGCAGCTGATTTATTAGACTTCTATAGGGCAAATCGTTATAGTTCGGAGACGGGAACATCGATATCATGAACGGCGCGTTTAGTGGGCAGTCACATTCAGTGTTTGTGAGCTCATATCGAAAGTGGTGTATGGATGGTGGAACGACAAGTCGCCGGAAAGCAGTGTGTCGTCCATGGCGCATTGATTCCAGAGGAGAGCGGAGATTGCTACGCATTGTTCGCCGTAACCGAAGATCTACAATAGCCGAAATCACCACCAGCAGCCGGAGGCTGAAACATGTCTCTTCACTGACGGAACGTTATCGCCAGCTGCAGCTCAATGGACCAAGGAACATCGGAATTGCACATTAGAAGAATGGAAGAAAGTTGCATGGTCCGACGAATTTCTGGTCCATCACATTAACTGGCGTGTGCGAATACGCCGATTTCTAAAGGAAACTCTCTCTCCCGGACGCACAGCACAGTTGGACGAAGACAAGCCGGTGGCGAGGGTATTATAGTGTGGGCAATGTTTTCATGGAGCACATTACGGCTTATAATTACCATAGAGCAATCCTTGACGTCTGTGCACTACGTGAACATCGTTGCAGACCAGGTTCACCCACTCATGACAACAGTATTTCCGGCGGGGAGGGTGTTTAACAACAGGATAATGCACTATGGCTGTTATTCACCAATAACTTCAACTCCCGGTCGAACATGAAAAATTGAAAAGCGTATAAAGGCGGGGCGCAAATTTTCAGCAAATTTTGCTGTGTTGTTTCTGCCATCTAGCGGTATAGTTATTTTCGGATTTTTAGGTGAAAATAACCAATCAAAGATTATATGAAATGTTTGACGCTAGATGGCAAAAATAGTATGCCAAATTTTGCTGGAAAGCTGTACCCCACGCATTATTATATAGATAGGACATACCAGTATATTCTTCGGTAACCAAAATTTGACTGCAACGACCCTATTGTCAACGGCTGTAAGTTTCTGGAGCTCTCCAGCTTACGCAATCGCTCGTCTAATATTTATAGTATCTATGTTCATATTGTAATATTAGTGCAACGTTAAACCCAACATCCAACCAACTAACTATTGTATTGATATTTACGTTTGGAAACTTTGTTATTGTTTACAAACTTGATTGTCGAAAGCAATTTATTTTAAGAAGTAAGTACTAAATATTAAGCAAATAAATTTCGAAAATATACATAAACCAGAAATATTTTTTTTTTTTCATTTTAAAGCATTTTGTATTGTTTAAACCGAGCAATGTTAAATATTTAAGATTTCATACCATACTGCTATTTCAGCATTACAGTTTGTTATATTAATTTGTACACTTGAACACGAATGTGTTTGGCAAAATTTATTTTCAAACATAATAAAAATAAGTTTTATTTCTTAGAAAATAGCTGTGAATCTTAAGATTTTGTAAATGTAAAAGAAAAATTGAAGGAAAAAAAACTGCACATACGTTTTCGTTTGGCAACTTTATTATTATTTTCAAACTTGACTGTCAAAAGCAATTTGTTTTAAGAAGCAAGTGCTAAATATTAAGAAAATAAACTTTGTAAATATACATAAAATAAAAACATTTTTTTCATTTTAAAGCATTTTGTATTATTTAAACCAAGCAACGTTAAATATTCAATGGTTTCATATTGCTATTTCAGAATTACAGTTTGAAATTTTAATTTGTACTTGAATATGAATATGTTTGACAAAGCATATTTTTAAACATCATAAAAATTATTTTTTATTTCTTAGAAGAATAGCTGTGAATGTTTTGAGGATAATTTTGTGAATTCAGAAACAATAGAAAGTGAAGAAAAAGAAAACTTCCCATACTAACCTGCTACTAACTACTCGCGAAATAGAAAAACTATTTTCGATCAAAGATGCTATTCATGTAGACTTGACACATCTAGTTCCCCTCTGTTGACACTAGTGGTGCTACTATATTTCCGGTTCGCGTTTTAGCTTCACTGTCCTATCTGTATTATAATCTGTGGCTGTACCCTGCCTTTAGACGCTTTTCAAGTTTTTGCTTTGAACCGGGAGTTAAAGTTAATGGTGAATACGGCTATATGTCATAAGGGTCGAATCGTCATGGAGTAGTTCGAGGAACATTCTAGTGACTTTCAAGTCATGGCTTAGCCTCGAAATCGACATGACGTTAACCCAATATAGTTTTTGCGGTCCCACCTGGAAAACAAAATCATGCTGCCACGCTACCCCTTCACAATGTAAGAAAACTGCAAGAGCAGTTGGTGTGCACTTGGTGCCAGATACCTCAGACTACCTATCAGCACCTTGTGGAGTCAATGCCACGCCGGGTGCTGGCAGTTTTGAGTGCTAAATGTGTTCCTACATGTTATTAACAGGGTGGGCATAATGTAATGGCTCTTGGTGTATTTCCTACAGAAACGAAAAGTTTCCGCATTTGCTACTTATTAGATATTGTGCATTATTTCCATTAAATTCTATACTAGAAGAGATTACGCAGCATTCTGGTAATGACAAGACAGCGAAAATGAATGTCTAGAAAGGTAACAGGAGTTGAGCTAGTTTAAATGTTTTACTTGTGGCAAAAAGTTTCACGAAAGCTGCACCATTTACAACAATAAGTTCAGCGATTCTGGACAGCGGCAGATTACGTGAGCAAACAAGAAATGTTCAAACTTAAAATAAAATGTATTAATTTCGAGTTAAATGTGTTATGTAGTAACTTAATAATATTTTGCATTCATATCTGGGCTTGTCGCTTTGTGATTTATTTCAATATTTTCTCTTTTAATATATATATATATATATATATATATATATAGATATATATAGATATATATTTGTCATTAACTTTAATTTTCTTTTATTTTTCAGATAATAAACTATTGTTAAAATATCTATTCCTAATATAGTCACATTTGTTTACAAAAAACTTACAACAATGACATTTAAGTGCAATTATTATTATTACTAACAATTTAATTGTATTTTTAATTAATAAGAATTCCTCCTACCTATATGTGAAAAGAGACATTGCACAAAATAACTCTTTTTGTTTTATTGAAGATATTTTATTAAATTTAAACTAAACAACCAAATAGCAATAAAAATTCATAAAAAAAAGAATCATTTTAAACTTATTAAGCATCAGTTTAGCAAAATAATAATAATAATAATAATAATAATAATTGTATTTTTTATATTTTTCTTCTAAAATATGTGTAGACTTTCTTACCTTTACATTATTATAAACGCTGGAATATATTTCTACTGTAAGTGAGAGATCATTGCAGAATTTCATCAACCCTATCGACACATATGCATAAAAAAAATTCAGTATAGTTTTCATATTAATCATATTATTTGCAAATGTATTTATACACTATAGTAACAGGGGCATAGCCTTTCAATAAATAAAGGAAAATCGTTGTGTAGCAGCACGACACATGACCGATTTGTGCACAAATTAATTTATCATAGTTTTATTATGGCAATACTTTACGTAAAGTCTAGTGTCATTATACACTAAAAAATGTTGAAAAATAACCTCCTGTAAATGAGGGGAAAACAATATATCAGAGCTACTAGCAGAGCGATGTGTGTCAAAACCTAACAAAATTTAGATGAATATCGAACTAGCTATAAAACTTTGTGGAATTCTGTGTACTTTATCTGGAGATACAGTGCCTACAATTTTTTTGTAACATGCATAGACACCGACTCTAGATATAAAGACATCCCTAATAGCATTTTGATCGATAGTATATTGCTCGGCGTTTCATTGACTCATCAAAGTATGTGAAATCAGGTCTTTCCATCCGATCACTTTCTAAATTTCATCTAATCTGATTACAGTCATCCGATTTAATTATCGTCGATGAGGCGTATAGGAAGAATTCCTGATGAGATATATGCTCCTCGATGATATTCCAATTAAAGTTCGTTCATCACTTCATCGAAATTCGATAAAAAGACATTGAAAGGGTGATTAGGTTTTGCAGGTAGAGATACCGTAAAAAAAAAAAAAAAAAAAAAAAAAAATGCAAATCGTATTAAGGGCACTTAAAACCATATAAACTCATCATAAATCTATAAACAAAAACTGTCGGAATTAATCACATTGTTTTTATGTATATAGACGTAAATAAAAATGCAATAACAAAATGCATTGAATGTAAATCAAAATCCAATTTTTTATCAGAAAATTGTCTTACATGCGGTACTAAACACACATATTGCTATTTGTAAATTTAGAAGAATTTCCATATAATACGTAATCCCAATTTTATTATCTAGTCTCTAAATTTGATCAGAAAAATAAGGAAAACTTAACGAAAACACACCTGTCCTTAATTATTAAATTATTGTGTTATAACAATATTACAGCTCCTAGTAAAAACTAATATGTTGCGGCCATCATAAAAAAGTACTTCTATATTTTTATATACAAGTTCAAGAAGTAAAATTTCTATAACAAAAATATTTCCCATGATAAATGAATACAATTCTCATCTCAGAGGAGTAAATCAATAAATGTTTCAGATGAAAATAATTTTGTGCTTTACAAACTATATGTATATTTATATATATTGATAATTAGTCAGTCAAATTTAAGAATTATTAAATATTATCAGTATACAAACAATTAAATAGATCGAAAACAAAAACCACCAAAGCAAACAAAAAATGAATAAATTGGAAATAGACAAATAAATATTTGCATTCTAACGTTATCAAGCGCCTGGTAGAACACAAATATGCAAAAAGAATGTTTTTCTGTCTCAAAGATAGCAATAGCTAAGAATGTCTTTGATCCGAGCCCGAAACATTCTTTGGAGCCAAAACAAGAAAAAACAAATTTCAAAATAAAACTAATTAAAAAATGGACTCACCACAAAAGGAGATAAACATATAAGAATTATAAAATCCAGATCACTAATAAATGTAGTAAAATTCCCATATAAGAATCACTTATACAATAGTCAAGAAATAGGCAACTAAAGGATGCATGCAAAAAGAGTGTCAGATGTAAAATCATAGAATAGTAATAAAGGAAGAAGGAGCATAAGTGTTTCTACATAAGCTGTTGTGTTGCCACAACAAACAGCGATAAATGCGCTGAGGATGGGTGCCCTACTTCAAGGGTGAGAGGAGCAAAAGTAGCTTTCGCTGGCATTTCACTAGAAGGGGTTTGTAAGCATTAAGAGTATTGGCGTGCTCCTTCTTCCTTTATTATTATTCTATGTGTAAAATTCAATAACCAGATGACAGTTAAAAGTACAGTTAACCACAGTACAGTAATAGCTAGAAATCATGTAGGAAATAAACTGAAGTCATAATCCAATTAAAAAAAAAAGGGGGGAATCATTATATTAGGATTTAGAAAATTAGAGATTATGAATTGAATAGTGCTGCCATCTGGAATTAAAATTTGAAAAAAAAAATCAAAATTAGGAAGGCGTAATAAATTTAATTATGATGATAGACCATTTGGATAATCAAACTAATAATGTAACATAACTTAATTCAAAATCAAGTAATTTAATTCCTAGACCAATTAATAAATTAAAAAAATAAAAAATAAATAAATAAATAAAAAATAAAAAATAAAAAATAAAAAATAAAAATAAAAAATATTTTAGAATAAAAGTCCATACTTTTTTTTTTTTTTTTTTAATTAAATTAAATGTTTTGGATAACCATTTATCATTGTTAAAGTTTCGAAACTGTCGTAAAAATCGAAACTGTCTGTTTTTATAATTATCAGACACAAACTGTTTTATTCGTAGATTAAAATTAAGTAGAATATTAACAAAAACATATTTATGTAAACAAGTTTTTAAATTGGTAAAAGAAAAAAAAATACTTTAAAGGGAAAATCATTACGTTTGTCATACAAATCAAATTCCATTTGGCTATTATGGTTAAGAATAATTTTTAAATCCAGGAAATTAATCACATTAGATTCCAAATAAGTTTACTGACAGATAGTTTATCAGGATAATCAACAGGTAAATCTTGATTTGTATTATCCAAATAAAATATAATTATATCGTCAATATATCTTAGTAATCTAAAATTCGTGTATTCAATGTAACGTTCATAATAATATAAATATAGAACAGCTAACATACTAGTGCAATTCCACTTGTGGCAACCCTAAACATGTTTATATAAAGAATTATTGAATAAAATATAGTTATGATATAGAATAAATCTAGTCAGAGTTTTAAAAGCTGAAGGAGTTATATTATTATTTAGATTCACATACTGCAGATTTTCAAAGAAATGTTTATTTATAATTTTAAACATATCTTTAATAACAATATTATTAGTTAGGTCGTTGAAATCAAAAGATTTAACACGAGTAATATTAGTAAGATTTTTTATTTTATTTTTAAGTTGAAAACTATTTTTTATACAAAAATTATTCTTATTAATCACAATATAACTATATAATTTTTTAAGTATATTTAGCAGCATATTTGCATTAGAAGTGTAGGAATTACAAGCAACAGTAACTATACGAAATTTGATAGGAATTTTGTGAAATTTTGGAATTACAACTAAATAAGGATAATTATTGTTATTATTGTTATAATTTATTAATTGGTAATAATAAAAATATGCCTATTTTTAATTTCTATATTATCAGAAATCTTAACAAAAATATTACTATTATCCATAGTTTCAGAAAGAAGTTGTTTATAATACTTTTTGCAAAAATTGCATAGTTATTAGCCGCCTTTTCAACGTAAGTAATAATGAATTTAGATTGTAAATTAAGAATCACTGAATTATTTTTAATTATTTATTTTTTATATTTATTTATTTACTTTTTTTAAATAAATTAATTAATTTATTTATTTATTGAAATTGTAGTACTTGATATTTGAAAGATGGTACATATTATAGACTAAATCAAGTCTAAATTTATCAAGTAATTTACAATTCCACTCCTTAAAAAATACCTCAAGTTTATTATTATCAATAGCTATTTTGTATATAAAGAGATCCAAGTCCAGATTAAATTGAGTAATGATATTAATAAATTTGTATTGTGAAGGCATACGAAATTTAGTACCATACTTCATCAAATATCTTAAAGTAAGATTTTCCACAATATTGATATCTCCAGTAATATGATATTGATTGACAAATGATTTATATTTGGAATAAGAACAATAGCACAGAGGCTGTTCATTCGAAGTAAGAAATTTGGCAAATTTATTGCAGTTAAAAAAAATTCTACCAAAAGTAGTATTGTATTTAAAAGTTATTTGAATGACAACATTTTTTATAGGAAAAGCATTGGAAGGATCATTAAAGATATTGTGAAATTTAATGTAGCATAAATATTTTTGTAGAAATCAATGTTTGAAACCTTGGAATAAACGACAAATTTGTTTATTATAGACTTGAGAATTAAGACCAAAAGGATAAATTGTATTCAAAGATTGAATATATTGTGATTCAAGTAAGAGACGTTCATTCAAATTCTTTTTCAAATTAAGAATTTTATAGTAATATTATTAAAGTCATGTTGATGGAAATGATTAAATTCGAAATCGGAAGTAAATTGACATGATTTTTTAACATGAGAATGATGTAAGTTTATACGCTTATGCAATGGATTACTAGTTTGACCAATATATATCATATTGCATAAATTACACTTGATTGAATAAATGAAATTAAATGCCTTATAAAAGGTAACAGGAGAAGATCTGTCACTGGAATGAGATGTATCTGCAAGGGAACAAGTAAGACAACGTGAAGAATGACATTTTTTGAAAAATAAATTTCGAAGAAGAGGATGATATAGGTAGCAGGATGATGATCCAGAGTAATCCCTATACATTACTCTGCACCGACCACGAGACAAACTGTAAGATTTGCCTTTTTTGCCAGGCGCTAAGAATTTACTAAAAACTACCATTTACTAAGTTATAAGTACTAATTTAAAATTTTACTCAAGAATTATAGTAAAACGTAAATTAGCCATATTGAATATCAAGGTTCTTAATTTTGTGGACTTAATTTTTGTGGATTATTAATTTAGTAATAATTATAATTAAAAATTATAAGTTAGAATATTCAATGCAACTTAAATCAATAATTAAAAACAAATAAATAAATAAACTAATAATATTTTGATTGAAATCACAATTTCAATCAAGCTAATTAAATAAATCTTGGTTATTATTTATGTAATGCAGAATAGAATGCAGATTTTCCCAATCAGTCGGAAACAAAAATTTATCTGAATAATTTATACTTTATTATAAAGTATTATCTCTTTATTGTGTCTTCTTTCTTTATTTGTTTTTATATTAGGTCTTATTAGATTAAATTAGCAAAGCCTAGAGCACTAGGAACTGTGCGAACGAATAGACTTATGCCTTTTGATGTTAATTTGAGTCAATACATCACACTGTAAATACAAGTGTCTGAAATTCAGACACAATTGTGTCTAAAATGGGTGTTTAATTTTAAGATGCTAAAAAGTGTCTTAAAAGGCATATATCGTTTCACACATGAAGTGTCTGAAATTCCGCCTTCTTTGATCCTATCTACAGTGAATATTTTTCATAAATAAATAAATGAAAAGATGAGTGTTATACTGTTTACACGTGAAAAAGATTTTAGAATATCCTAGAGAATAAAAAGAAGAAAAAAAGCATTAATAATTTTTTACAAAAACAATTACCGTTGCCCTCGAACCGACAATCAATGGATTCTGAGTCCAGTGTCTTCCAAATCAAGCCATCGGTATTCACACTTAAGTTTGCTTGTATAAGGAAATATATTTTAGTAACCGTAAAACAAGTCGAAGTTTTACGTTTATGCAATAAAACTGTCCATAAGTGCTAAAGATTAATACATATTATTATCTTAAATTTCATGTGTGTATAGGTTTAGAGATTTTTTTTTTTTTTTTTAATGTAAAATGCGTAGTAAATATGAAAAAATAGTAGACTATGGATTTTAAACGATTTTTTTAAAGTGGTATTTGTAAGGAAACAAACTATGTACATGAAACTATAAAAAGTTGTTCTTTTACATTTTGAAGTGTAGGGAACATAAAATAATTAAAATGCGAAAGAAAATCAATTATGCACAATTTGTTTAAGAATGTTTAGCAAGGAATTCGCTTCTTAGCTTCAAGATACATGCTTCGTTTATCTTAATATATATATATATATATATTGTTTTGTTTTATTACATGTGAGAACTTTAAATAAAAATTAACTTTTTTTTTTTTTTACTTTTAACTGAATAAGTTTCGCGTATAAGTATTTTAAATAAGTTAACTACTTATATTATACAAAATAATATCAAATTTATTTGTTAAAAAAATATTAAAGCAGGATATGCATGCTGCTTAAAGTAGATTTCATATGGAATTTTTTTTAAGTTATACAAATGTCTGAATTTCTAAGTGTCTGAAATTTGAAATGTCTGAAATTTTATGTGTCTAAAATGTTATATGTCTTAATTTCAGACATATCAACCTTATTCAGACACTTATATCAGCTCATTTATAAAAAAGACACTTACGTGTCTCAATTTAAGACAGCACATTCGTCTGAAATTTTGCATGCGTAAGTGCTTCAGACATTTATATGTCTGAATTGACATTTCAGACACATTTCTATCTGAATTTAAGACGCTTCTATTTACAGTGCAGTTTATGTTAATTTCAGTAAATTCATAGTGTGTAAAAAAAATCACATAAAAAACAATTTAACTTTAAAAATTTATTTACTTTCCATTTCGTTTTCTTTTATTTGTTAATCCCAGTCCCGTCCCATTCATACCCAATCATGTCCCATTCATCCCCATAGGTGGGGTTGAATGGGACAATGCACATGCATTTAAAAAAATAAAAATAAAAATGATAACTTTTTATGAAAGTTAGTATGTTTTTTGTAACTGATTACTGAAGGTTACTTATGAGCTATGTTACAAAGTTCTGAATAACATATGGCCAACGTTATAAATAAAAACATGAAAAAATGTTCCATTCATCCCCCTCTCCCCTACTTAAAATTCTTACTTTTTATGTTTGATAATTTAATACTTTTCTATTTTTTAATGAATAGTGGCAGTTTTTATAGAAGTTAGCTTAAAAATGTTGATAGTTACCAAATATCACCCAAAAAATGCAAATAGTGCTTTGCATGTTATTTTATAACTACAGTAGAACTTGGATAATTCGAAGTTGAAGGGACTTGAGAAAAATTCGAAATATCCAAAAATTCGAATTACATATACTGTTTCATACTTGCCAACATACTAATTAAAATTCCGTAGTATTGTTAGCCCCGCCTTTTTTTTCACACCAGTATCCGTTTTAGAGTATTTTTCTTCTTATTTAATCGTAATTGCATTTTCAAAATATTACTTTAAAAATTTAAAGTAAAAAAAGGGCGGGACTAACAACACTACAGAATATTAATTAGGATGTTGGCAAGCATGCTATTTTGTCAAAAAAAAAAAAAGAGATAAATTAAAAAAATTAAAACTCTACGATCAAAGATTTAACATATAAACTTTATATCTAAGAAAATTGCTACATCCTCTTCCCCCTCCCATTAAATCAATATTTTTTACGAGCTTAATTATTCAACACTTTTTTAAAAAATACTCAGATATTTTTTATTGCTTCTTCAAGTACAATCTTTGTGTCATAGCATATGACTTCAACCTATCAGTTGATACAAAAATAGAATCTTTTACACCAGACATGACTTTCATTTCAAAAAACCCTCGAAATTCATGTATATGCACCATACCTTCTGATGCACTAGGTAGGGGCTTTTCTTGTATTTCCTTATCCTTCTTTTGAAAGACCATTAAAATAAATAATGCATTTTAGCTGAGAAAAATCTTGGGGAAAAATTTTACTGTAATATTTTAAAGTTAATCGTATGAAAAATTCGAATTATCCAAAATAGAATTCGAATTATCCACGATTTTTTAACATTATTTTAATACAAAATTCAAGGGACCGAGTAAAAAACTCGAATTATCCAGAATTTCGAATTAAACAAGTTCGAATTATTCAAGTTTTACTGTACTTGGAAAACTATCGACAAAAGTAATGATATACTTATTTTGTAAAATATTAGCAGAATGGTATTTTATATTTTCATATTTGCAAAATAAGATTGAATATTAGCTGGATGTTTTAATAAATTTATTATATAGCTTCCAAATATCAAAGCATTCAAGTGGTTGGTTTGTTATGACTAATTGCAATTTCATTGTATAAATTAATTTAAATCTTAAGAGAACAGGATGCTATTTATTTTGTTTGCCAGTGTAAATTTCGTACAGTAATTCATTTGTTTTTTGAAGATTACAATTCATCGACAGTACTAACACACCAATTTTAGTACGTCCTGTAGGTGTCGTTTATTTTATTATTTTTATTTTGGATCATTACATGAACGTAAAATATTATTTGAAGTGTATATATTTTTGGAAAAATTATTTTAAATAAATATACGACTTAGTAACCTGATGTTATATTTAAAAGTATTTTAAATAGTTTTATTTTTATAGAAAACACTTTTTATTTACTATTAATAACATTATAAAAATGAACCTCATTAAAAACAAGATTTAAAAAATCTGGAGTGACTCCACTCGACTTTTCGAACATTGAGTAATTAATGGTTCTGTAGATAAAGTAAAGTAAGAGGAGTCGTCAAATAAACAAAAGAGAGAACATTATAATAGGGAGTTTCAGTATTTTTCTTTATATAGTACATGATGTTTAATTTAATGCTGTTTTACAGAACACTTAGATCATAATAAAAAAGAATATTTTGTTGTGTCCCTGTAAAAACCTACAAATGCTAGATTCACCAAAATGTTTATAGTTAGTGCAGCAGTGACTTATAATATTTATATACATTTTCAGCTCCATCGTATAAGGTATTTAGACGTTATCGTACTTTAAAGTTTGAGTCCATATACCACAATGATAAAGAAATTTGCATTTTCCCTGAAAAAGAACCATAAGTGTTAGATTCAAAAAACTTCATAAAGTGAACAATGATGAACAATTTTTATTTGTGTTCCTGTAAAACTCGTTAAGTGCTAGGGTCACCAAAATCAATATAGTTTGTGTGATGGCGACCTATAACTTGTATATAAATTTTCCACTCCAACAGATAAGACATTTAGATGCTATCACACTTTAAATAATTTGACCCCATAGACCATAATGATACAGAATTATTTGTTGTGTCCTTGTAAAAACAGCAAAATGTATGCAGTTCATACAACTATTACTTATAATATGTGTATAAATTGTTTGCTCAGTTTAATAAGGCGTTTAGACACTATCGCACTTTTTAAAATTTGGTCCAATAGACAATAATGATAAAGAATGTTTCTTTGTGTCCCTGTAAAAAAAAACTATAAGTGCTAGATTCTCCAAAACCTATACAGATTAAGTATCTGTGACCTATAATATGTGTATAAATGTTTTGCTCAATTGAATAAGGCGTTTAGACGGCTATTGCACTTTTAGGATTTTGAACCAATAGTGCATAATGATAAAGAATTTTCCTTTGTGTCCCTATAAAAAAACTATAAGTGTTAGATTCCTCAAAATCAAAAAAGTTCGTGCTGCAGTGACTTGAAACATGCGTACCAACTTACAGCTCATTCGAGCAAAGCGTTTAGACGCTAGCGTGTTCACACACACACACACACGCACACACACACATACACACACACGCACATACATACATCATCGTAAAAATAGTGAAAACGGACACACGGGACCTCAAAACATATAGAAACACCAAAATCTCAAATTTGGATTTTTGATATGATTACAATACTTTCCTTACATATGTATGTTCGGAAAGTAAAAATTATTTATTAGATGAATGTAGTTAAATTTATAAATAGGCTTAAAAGAGAGATTTACATTTGAAAAGAAAATGCAAAACATCAAAGGAAATGTCACTAAAAACCATATAAAATTATATACGTCTATATACGTCATGGAATTATAAATATGAATTATAAATATAAATATATATATATTATAAATATTCATTTTAATGTACTTGAATATAAGACACTTTTCTAGGTATAATTCGCAGTTTTATGAATAACTTCATAATCAACACAAAATGTATTACATTTCCAGTGCTAGCAGCTTTTCTAAAATTTTACATTCCTTTTATTATATTTTCACCAGTATTTTAAAACAATAGTTTTTTTCTCTTTTACATAATATTTACGCATGTTACTATGCATAATATTACGCAGCTTTAAAATATTCAGCAAAATTTCTTATTGACGATAGTTGTGACTGTATAGTAAAACGCGAGTACAATTTAGGAATGCTACGAGGCATTTATTTCTTCTTGTGATTTAATGAAAATTTTAAACATTTATGGTTCCACTTCAGATATAGTGTAGTAGTTGTATATTCTTTAAATACAGGCGTCAAATAAGAATACAGAACTTTTAACAAACACGATAAAAAGCAATAATCTCGCAACAATTATTTCGGGTTGAAAAAACAGTCGACCCTACGCCAGGTGAACAAAGTAGGCACGAGTGCTGAAATCAAATCGGCAACGCATGCGCTGCATGTTTGGTCGAACCGAAACGATAGTTTCGAGTTTTTTTTATTTTATGGTGTTTATTTAAAGTTTTGTTCTTATTACTTTAAAACACCTGTTCTGTGGTGCTTTTTTTTTTTTTTTTTTTTTTTATCACAACTTGTTATTATTAAACTTTTATATGTAGTTGCAAATATTTGAAAAAAAAAAAAAAAAAAAAAGTCAAATGTTAACTATTATTATTTTGCAAAGTACTTTTTTAAACATCAGAAAAGAAAATAAATAGATATTTTCTCCAATTAGGGTCCTGTTACCAAAGCAGATTTTAAAGCGAATTTATAGTTACCTTAGACAGCATTTTCTTGAAATCTTCATTGTAACTTCGAAAGAATTCATGATGAATGGAAAAGGATTTAACGGGATTCTTACAGAAAGTTTCTGAATAAGCAGCTAACAGATGTACGTTTTCGTTTAAATACGAATTTATTTCTCTAAATTTGGTGAGATTAGCATTCTAATAGTATGAGAACTTAGAAGTATTTATCTATCAAAAGGGCGTAGCAAATTAAATAAAATTGTGGTAATACATTTATCAAAGGAATGGGATATTTTTGGATTTTTATAAATAAAATTAACATATTATGCACAATATTATAATTGTATATTACACAGTTAAATATATTTAAAATGGCATTATTAAAAAAAAAAAAAAAAAATTGGGAAATTACACATTAACATATCAAAACTTATTAAAATGAAAAAAATAAATAATAATAATAAATACTTATTAAATTATTTTGTCTTTTATATCATTATTTTACTCGTAAATATATAACATGAAATATATTTGCGTGAATTTAAAATGGGACATTATATGTGCACTAAAGAAAAAAAAATGCTTCAAAGGTTTAACCAAAAAAAAAAAAAAAAAAAAAAAAAGAGCATATTATTATTATTATTATTATTTTTTTTTTTTGCATGTTTTTCTTGGATGCGGAATTTAAAAATAAACCTCATTTACGTTCATTATGTACGGTTTTATGCAAAATATAAGTGGTTTGCAATACAAATTATTAACTTTTTTACATGTAACTAAACGTAATCACTCTTTTTCATAATTGAGCAGTTTCTCATAATATGTTTAAAATTCGTTCATTCGTGTTCATTCGTTAAACCCATTAAATCATTTTGTTCCTTTTCTTGAGGCTTCTTTAAACTCGCGTTCATGTTCACACTTTTTACTATAAATTACATGATATACTAATAATATATTTACAGCTAGGGTAGGTGCTCCAGTGATTGGCATGATCCAGTAATAGACATCTATCCCGAAATAATTAATGAATAAGAAAAATACTAAAATCATATATTTTATACATAAGAATTTTAACATTTTATGTCAAACACTGGAGCATAGTGTGCTAATAACTGGTAAAAGGAATAACTAGCAGTGTCAAACATTGGAACATAAAGTGCCAATTACTAATAAAATTAAAAACTGGCAGTGTCAATTACTGGAACATTGAGTAGGTGTCAAATAAAAATTCATAAAAAAAAAAATATATATATATATATATATATATATATATCAAATGTATGTATTTTAACATATATGTGGTTCTGAATGTCCTTCATGCCATATGTACTAACTTAAGATTTCTAAAAACATTTTCTCATGACTAGAACATTAAAAACATCAGAGATTGCTTTAAAAGGGTAAAAGTGTCAATTACGGGTGCACTTACCCTATGTACCGACCTTAGACGACTTTATTTCTTTTTTAAATAAGTTGCTAAAACCACTCTAAAATACTTGGTGTACACAATAATTATTAAATTATTACTGATTGTCTTTAGAGTACATATTTTTAGATATAAATTAAATATATGTTATGTGCCCTGTTTTAATAATAAAAGAAGAAGGAGAACAGAAATAGGCAGAAGGATTTAAATGGGCATATTAAGTCTATTTTAATTAATTTCAAATAACTGAATGTCTCTATGACCTTTACCAGGATGGTGGGTTAATGAAGGGTGTAATATGTTACAATATACACAAAAAGTGAGCTAGTTTTTTCTTTCTTTTTTTATGGACTTTACAAATCCATAAACATTTATTGACATGTGATACAATATTGTGATACAATTTTTGTGTGTACAGTTTTGAGAAAGTGTTTTGATAATAATTATCGATAGAAAAAAAGTCGCCAAATGATTAGTACAACACAAGCTTACATATATTGAATCTGTTACAATAATCAGTTTGCATCCTTCACCCTGAAGGAAAAAAAAAATCCGTGGTTCAAAATATTAGGGGGACCCGAAAGTAACGTCATTTCTGCGTCGATATTTGGTTATGGTTGTTTTCTGAAACTCGTGTCAAAAGCTAAGTAAGTGCTATCCGTTAACTCGTAAATAATTAAAACTTTTTTTTCTTCTTTGCAATGTCTAATTAAACGGCCGGCTTAATACCAGAATAGGTACATATATGGCAATGTAGGCTTATGAGTTTCAAAAGGGTTGTAACGTAAGAATTGCTACCAAAAACATTTGCGATGTTTATCCAAGTACATTAAACATCCGTATATACCAACGGTGGTTTTCTAAGATTAAATCCGCTAATTGTGATCTTTCCAACTCGTATAGATCAGGAAAACAACAAGTTTAGACCATGACATGTTAAAGACAGAAGTGGAAGTAAACTCGTGTTTCACAATCGAGGTATTATCATACACTTTTAATCAGCCTTGTTAGACCACCTAAGAATATTTCCAGAATAATGCTAAAATAATAAGATTACGGTTTGAGTCCAGCGTAATCTTTCCGAAGAAAACAAATCTAACCGATCGTCCACACTAAATTTATTGCTTCAGCGGCCAAATACAGAAGCTTTTTTTGATCGCTTGATCACTGGAGATGAAAATGGATCCTTTATGATAACTAAAAAATGGAAAAGACAGTGTGTGCTTCCGAATGAATCGCCATATAGTGCAGCTAAATAGATTTGTACACTAAAAGGGTGCTTTTGTCTGTCATGTGGAGTGAGTTTTCGCGGGGTTGTTCATTTTGAAGTGTTAAACATAGACAAACTGGAAATCAGACATTTAATGTAAAGAGCTGAATCGGATAAATCAATCTTTAATTGAAAAGTGCTTAGCGATTTTCAACAAAAAGACGTTACCAAAAATAAATTAAAAAACTGGCGTACAGACAATAGCAAGAAATTAAAACTTCTTCACACACCATAAACTCTAAATCAGCACAACTGGTTTCGAAAGGACGTAGCCTTTCTTCATCAGGTGAAAACACGTGCAACTGCCTTGGAAGCAAAATCAAGACAGTGTAAACACGTGCAACTACCTTGGAAGCAAAAGCAAGACACTTGCTTTTGCTTCCAAGGCAGTTGCACGTGTTTGCACCTGATGAAGAAAGGCTACGTCCTTTTGAAACCGGTTGTGCTGATTTAGAGTTTATGGTGTGTGAAGAAGTTTTAATTTCTTGCTAAAAAGACGTTATTCTACAATTTAATCATGCAAGATCGCACTACATAAGACGAACCCTGAAAAATATATACTTAATTTGAGTGGGAGATATTGTCTCACCCACCATACTCGTCTGATATTGCATCAGAGAATTTCCATTTATTCCGATCATTGCAACATTTTCTAAGTGTCAAAAATTTTGAAAATTCCAATGATGTCAAAAATGCGACCTCAATATAGTTTGCTCAAAAAACAATTGATTTCTATCAATCCGAAAACATGTACACTACGCTGAAAAAATATGTCCTATTTACTGCCAGGAATTTTTTGTAATTTGATTAAATTACGTTCTGACAGCATAATTTTTTCGTAAATTACGCGTATTTTCTCAAATTACAGAGAATTTCTGGCAGCAAATAGGACAAATTTTTTACAGTGTAGGTGGTAAAAAGATGTTGATAACGAGGGTGCTTAATCGCGTCATACATTAAAATTAAATGTTTGTTGAAAGTTAATCTGTGTGAATTTATTGTAAAAAAAAAATTACATTACTTTGAAGTCCCTCTAATGTACAGTCGGTAACAAAAGTATCCGAACACTAGCAAAAATTCCTTTATAAAAAAGGTAGAGTTAATACTGCTTAGTTAAATAAATCCTCATTGAATCATGTTCTTAGTCAGTCTAAGAACAGGATTAGACAAGGATTTATTTAACAAAACAGTATTAACTCAACTTTTTTTTTTATATAGGATTTTTTGCTAGTGTTCGGATACTTTTGTTACCAACTGTATATATACATGAATTTAAGGTATATGCAGGAACGCTAAATCTTGTCAACAATACTCATTCCTATTTCTGAGTATTTGAAAAATGTTTAAATGTCACACACTTGCATCGAAAATGTTCTTCTAACATCTAAAACTCATTCACTGTAGTCGGTGCTTGCTGTATTATCGCCAACACTTTTATCCTGAAAGGAACCACCAACTCGACTTCGTGACCTTTTCCATTTGTAGGAGAGACCGACTTGTTTTCCTCCATGTCTGACTATTAAGAAGTTTTCTTTTTTGTCTTTTGTATTGGTTTCGGGTCGTTTCATTCTTTCAGAAGCCAATACAAAATTGGTAGTGGATCCAGGAGAGATGATAGCTTCATTTTTCTAATTCCATCCTTTCTCATAGCAATCATTACAAACAAACAAGTTTAAATCTGCACTGTTAAAAATTTCAACAGAAAACTCTGTGTAATGTATTATCTTAATTCTTACGTAAAATTACAGAGAAAAATAAACGGAAATGTTAAAAAACTTATTTGATACATTCACTTTAATAACAAATATTAATTTAATTAATTATTGGTGAGAATATATTTCGGACTTAGAATAATGCTTTTTCTAAAGTAGAAACAGTCATTTTTAATTTTAATTAAAAATTTAAATAATAAAATTAGGTAAAAATGCAGAATAAAGATTGAGAATCTCGATTATTCACTTTTAACTAAGAATTACTGTTAATTTACAGAGACTATGGATAAATATTTACATTAAATTTACAGAAATTTTTAACAGTGTGGGTCCATGCTTGTAGCTCCAGATAACTTTGATTTAAGATAATGTGAAAGCCACTTTCACTACTAAAAAACTAAGGAAAAGATAAATAAAATTTTATATACCTTCAAAAAATTTAACTAACGTAAAAGCAAGTTTTGCGATAAAAACAATCTGGGCAGTTTACGTGTGTCGAGGACAATTGCTACCTATTTTTTTCTCACTTATTGTTGCTCATTTCGCCAATGTGATAAGGTATTGAGAAAAGTCCCCATACAAACTTTTCAGCAAGTTATCCCATTTTAGAAATTCTCCTTTAATTTTAAAATTGGAAATTTAGAGAATTTTTTTTAATTAATTTTAAATTGTTAATGTTAGCATGGGAGATTTTTGTCTAGTAACCGTCATTCAATATTACGCATGACAAAAAATATATATATATTAATTGTAGCAAATTTAGATTTTGTGTCTAAAACACAGTGTTGACATATAAAAGTTTATGGAATATACTACAGTCGGCTGCAAAATTATTCGAGCACTAGCAATAATCCCTGTCTGAAAAAAGTACACTTAATACTGCTTTTTAAATAAATCCTTACGGAGTCATGGTCTTAGTCAGTGTAAGAACATGATTCGACAAGGATTTATTTAATAAAACAGTCTTAAGTGTACCTTTTTAATATAGGAATTATTGGCTAGTGCTCGAATAATTTTGCAGCCGAGTGTATTTATACGGTAATGGGGGAAAAAAAATCTTATACTCTGTGGAAAAGCATGTGCCAAATTTTTTATAAACGCTTCTGAAATCAAGCACATTGATCAGTGCTGTATTTTAAGACAAGAACGAAAAATCATGCGGTACGCATTGATTATTAACACTTTCCAAGTGTACGTAATTGTTGTATCGTAAATATTTTAATGCTTTTTGCCTACGTAATCACACAACGGACAGACAGTAGTTCTGAAACGCATACAGATAGACTATTG
Source organism: Salticus scenicus (assembly GCA_963930645.1). NCBI lineage: Eukaryota > Metazoa > Arthropoda > Arachnida > Araneae > Salticidae > Salticus > Salticus scenicus. The sequence goes on from OZ005654.1 coordinate 308,671,287, forward strand.
AATTCCTAATAATTTTTAAACATTTTTAGAAAGTGCCAAAATTGCTTAACGTAAAACAAAACGTAGCCCTTATATTCTAATTGCAGCCCTTAATGTATCTGAATATTTTAGTGTATTCCTGTAAATCTGAAGGTTAAAAAAATCATATTGTATACAAAATATTATTGTAGCAAATTAACAATAAATGTCAATTTCTTAATGCTTTTTACAATAGAAAGTTCTTTAAATGTAATTTATAAAAATGTTTTCCCTAAAATGTAATGTATTGGCTTTTGTATTGGGTGTTCCCGTGCACATAGCATCTATTAATGTCATTTAAAATAAGGAACATTCCATAGTGAACTTAAATTGCCTACATATGTTTTTTTATAAATTCTAAAAAAAAAATTACGAACGCTCGGAGCGGGCAGAGTGAAAGGTAGAGAGATGGACAGTCGGACAGATAGTTACACAAATTGAAATCATATTTACACTTACAAAAATGTTAAAAGGTGTTAAATCGCTTAACGTAAACGAAAATGCAATTCCAGCAAACTTCCAATAAAAGCCCTCAAAGTAAATGAATATTTTTCTGTGGCCCAGTAAATCTAAAGCTAGCCGTACTAAACTCTAAAGAAAGCATTCTTTTGTGCATACGAATAACATAATTCAATTTCATAAAGATTTATGTAAAGCAATTAAAATTTGGTTTATAGAAATATTTCTCATAGAACGCAATGCTTTGGAATATTTTCGGGTGGCCTTGTATACAAACCAGTGATGGTAATTACTGCATTTACTATAGAAAATATCCGATAGTGAACTTAAATAAAATATTTCAATTTCATTAACATTTGTGTAAATTAAAGATATTAAAATATAGTTCATAAAAATATTTCTAATTGAACACAATGTTTTGGAATACTTTTGAGTATTCCTGTACACAAGCCAGTAGAAGTTTTCACTCCATTTTCAATAAGTAAGATCTGATAGTGAACTTAAATATCATATATCAGTTTCAAGAAATTCCATGAATATTTACGGGAGTTAGAGCGCGAATAGAGAAACAGACAGACGAGCAAACAGACAGGCAAATCGAAGTCATTAACACTTTCAACCTTATTGGAAAGTGTTAAAAGCATTTAGAAAGTGATGAAAACGATTAATATAAACGAAAATGCAATTCCAGCAAACTTCCAGTGATATCCATTAATGTAACTGAATATTTTTGCGTTACATTACAAATGCAACACTAATCATACTATATTCTATTAAAAACATTCTCTTGTGCCTATGAATAATATATTTTAGTTTTATTAAGATTTGTGTAAAGTGAAATTTTTAAAATATGTTTTATTGAGATATCACTCATAGATCGTAATGCTTTGGAATATTTTCGCGTGTTCCTGTAAACAAATCCGTGATTGTAGTTACTCTATTTTCAAAGGGGAACATTTGATAGTAGACATGAATAATGTATTTTAATTTCATTTAGATTTGTGTAAAATAACGGTGTTAAAATGTTATTTATAGAAATACTTCTCATAGAACACAATGCTTTGGAAATCTTTTGGGTGTCTCTGTACATACACCAATAGAGGTATTCACACCAATTTCAATAGAGAACATCGAATTGTTAACTTGAATAACATAAATCAGGTTCAAAAAATTCCATGAATATTTACAGGAGTTAGAGTAGGACAGACAGACAGACAGACAAACGGACACACACACAGACGGATAGACAGACAGAAAACTCATCATTAGCACTTTTCAAGCGTTAAAGAGCAGGGTTCCGTGACATAGTTACACTTTATTACTTTACTGTTATTAATTTTTAAAGATTATCATGTACACTTACTGATGAGCACAACCATTCAATACGCTTTTTTACTTTTTTTTTTTTTTAATCTATACGTTGCAGGTAAAGTACTTTCATACAGCTGTATTTCTAAAACTGAATATTTGTTATAAATTAAGTTTTTGATGCCTCCCCAAATCCAAAAACACAGATTTTGCTGTGTGCTTGTTTTGTAATTAAGATAATAATTGCTTTTCAAGGGTAGCATAGCGCAGCTCAATTATATATTTTCAAATAAGATAAATTTCTATTTGTTTATATATACATATATACTATAGTCAATTCTTTATCAATAGTTAAGTGGTGAGCGGCCCCTTCTCCCTGTTAATCCCCGTTAATAGTGAATGAAGGTAAGATTTGTACTCATCTTCTCTGCCAGTCCACACTTCGATTTCATTGTCCAGTGTCGTTTCTGAAATTTGTACATATATCCAATATCTGGAAGCGATCCGATCTACTGAATTTGGAAAAAACATCTGTTAATAGTGTTTTTTTTTTTATAAAAAATTCCTTTTCTGGTTTACTGTGTGTTTAATAAACATCTAGATTATATATGTTACATATTTGATGTATTTTAAAGGTATTATGCGATGGAGGGGCATCTTACAGAGTTCCTTTCATATCCATGGTTACATAGTAAATGATACTAATATATGGAAAAAAGCGCAGGAGTTAAAGTCTGGAATGGCTGATTCAGAAACTCTAAAGAGCAGAAACTGAGAGCGTTACATATTTACCATACGTGTACACTGAGAGTGAGAGTTCTTCAAGAGAAATTAAACTTGTGTTTTAATAAAGTTATTGTTCTTGAATACGAAAACATTGAGCACAAAAATATATAGTTTTTTTTTTTTTCCTTTTTACATTAGTTTGCCCGTTCGTTTTCTATATGTTTACATTACTCTTACTAGTGTGATTTATAAGCATAATTTAGGAAGATGAAGCAAAGTATTATATATATCTATCATATAATAATGTCACTTAACTTTCAATTGATGTAAATTGAATATTTATAAGACGTAGAAAATAACTTAAATCCACAACTCCTTTGGATGAAATATCTATTTCATACATTTTAACATCTTTAGATTTAATAAACAGGTTGAAATTAATATATATGTTACCGCTAAAGTGCAGAAATCAGTTAATCTGCAGATTAGCTAGGCAATCTGCACATTAACTAGGGTGATTCGTTAAAGTGAGGAAATTTTTTTCATTTCTCAAATTACCTAGGTAATCTGCAAATTACCTAGATAATCTGCACATTACCTACTAGGCACTCGTTAAAGTGATAATAAGATCTCTGGTGGTATAATTTTACTGCACGCTGTGTTGTATTTGTTTTTATCATTCGGGAAAAGAAAAAAAAAAAAGATTAGTTTGCTTTTCTTTTCTTTCTTTCTTTACTTATTTTAATCTGTATGTGTTTTAAAGTTATATTTGTTTTATTTATTTCATCTTTTTTATTCTGTCAATATAAGTTTGAAGATGTTATGCATTCTTAATATGAAATATAATATTTTTAATAGCTTACAATAAAGTTTATTTTATAAATGAATGTTAGAATTGTAATACAGTAACGATTTCTTTTCAAATAAAAATATTTAACAATTTAAAAAAAAATAAAAAAAAATAAAAAAAAATAAAAAAAAACGTTTTATTAACAACTTATATTGCTATTACTATATTTAAAAAAAAAATATGCACCAATTTTTAATTAGCTAAAGAAATATTAAATTAGACAAATCAGAAGCATTTTAAGAAGTACTTCAAACAATTAAAACTGCTTTAATAATTTTTAGAACGCATGAAAATTAAAATGACAGTTTTCCAATGCTTTATTAAACTATATTTTGCAGCATACATATATCTGTACAAGTTTAGGAAATATATTAATTTTACAAAAAAAAAAAAAAAAAACCTTTATTAACATATTTTATGTGATAAACTACAACGAAATTATTTGAAAAAGCAAACAAAATTAAAAATAAAAATATAATCATGATACATAAAATATATAAAGGAAACTTGAAATTGAAAGAAACAAAAGGGAAAAATTGTAATGAAATGCTAAAAAATGCATAAAAATTTCATTTTAAGTATTTATTGAATAATGCCATAATATTGAATGCCATATTTTCCAGAGTTAAAAAATAATGCATGTGTTCTTTTTTTTCAGTAAGTAATAGTAATTTAAATCAATTTTAAAATAAAGTAGTTTTAAAAAGTTGTGGTTTAATAGTTTTATTTCAGGAGAAAATAATTACTGTGCTGTAAATTTAAGATTCATAATTTAAAATGAAGTTTCACGAGAGAGAGCTTTTAATTAAGATTATATTTCATTAATAAAATGCAAACCCTTATCAAACTTATATTGACAGAATTAAAAAAGAGAAGAAATAAACTCAAAACAATTATAACTTACTTGTACTTTAAAATTTGTGTTGTTCATAATAAGAAATCTTATGTCATAGCTTCGATGTTCGATAATTCACGTTTTGCGCTTACTGTTTATCACAGCGGAGAGGAAGGGATAAAAGTTTCGGTTTGTGTTTGAAGGTCAATCGCGTCACAGACTAATCTGGGATTCGCGTATCTGTATCACATGACTGTTTGACGTCATAGTGAATGTAAAAAAAAACTAAGGCTCGAAACAAACATTTGAACTTTAACGACACAGAAGTCGTTAATCTGCAGATTACCTAGTTAAAATGCAGAAAACTCTTTATTCCGCACTTTAACGGGTCATTTTAGTTAATCTGCAGATTAGCTAGGTAATCTTCAGATTAACGGGTTTCGCGCTTTAACGGTAACATATATATTTATAAAAACATAAACAAATAAATTCATAAAACAAATTTTCTCAAAAGTGTAATATGTGTGATCAGCAGTTATTTACAGTGCCACATAAAAAAAAGAAAAAGAAAAAAAAAAGAAAGAAAGAACTCTTGTATGTAAGGGTTACAGATAAAAAAATATAGAAAGCCATTTCTAGTTGCCTTATTTTTTGCATTATCTTCAAATACATGTGAGTAAACAATTTATATTATATTTTATATACAATAAATCTATGTAAACAAAATTAAAAGCTATAACAGATTAATGACATGCGTTTTAATGAGTGGTGTAAGAGTTAGTTTTCTGAAAATAATTTAAACATATCATTAAATTTACAAAAAACTTTTAACCAGTTATGAATTGATCTACAAAATTTAGACGGTGATAGAACTGAAGAAGTAGTAAAATTACATTTAAATGTCTCTAATAGAACTGTTTCTAAAGCTACTTTTAGCATTTTTAAAGTGCACTGCAAATTTTCAAATAGAATGCATTTACTTTATACCTTAAAATGTAATATCATGTATAAATATGAAAGTAGTATAATACCAGAACATTATTATGTGCGAGTAAGTACCTATTTTATACCGACAGAAAAATTCACGCTATGCTTACATATAAAATATAGATACTAAAGATAAAAATAATAAAATTAAATTAAGTCTAAAAATAAAAATTGCAATTATTTTATCATTTTAAACTTAAATAATTATTTATATTTCTTTTCTAAAATGAAAATAAATAATTAATTACTAACACAAAGTTTTATGAAAAAACATCTTTCTTGAAAAAATTATTATTTCAAAGATCTGAAAATTATTAATGATGACATGAAAAATTTAACTAACAAGCTCATAATTGGTATGCAAAAAGCTGTGTTAAAGAGCACCGAAAAGAAATTTTAATATGTTATTTTTTGTGTACTTTTTTATAAACAATCTATGGTTAATAGGATGTAGAAAGTACGCTAACGTTAATGATTTTGGTAATTTATACACGAGTTAATTTATAATATGGAACATGGATAATTAGAGGATTGATAATATTCGTTTAAAATTTTGTCTTTATAATATTTTATTAAATGTTAAGTAATTTAAAAAGTAGGGATAATTATTAATTAGAATGTATAAAAGATTTATTTATTTAGTATGTTTAAAATACTACAAACTTAAACTAAAAAAACTGATTGTGGGAAGTAAATAATGATTACGGATTTCATAAAACGTTATGAGATTTCCATCTTTTAAAGAAAATAAAGTTACTTTTTACTTTCTCTTACCCATGAGGTAGAAAAAGTATTGTTTTGTGGTTAAATTTTCGAAAGTTAGCTTTTGTTATATTTGCAGGTTTTGAGGTCCCTTGAATCCAAAAATCATATTTTTAGCAGTTGGTATCTCGGTGTGTGTGTGCGTCTGTGTGTCTGCCTGTATGTGTGTGTGTGTGTGTTTGTCTGTTAATAGCATATCTCAAGAACAAAAATGATAACAGAAAGTCCAAACTCGGTGTTCTAAATGTGTATCATATAGAAATGCTACACTAAGCTTTTCGTTGAAACAAAGCAAATGTTTCGTGTACAGGGGCACCCAAGATAATTAATATATATTACGTCTATGGGGGAAATTGTAGGTAAGTAGAGTTTAACATCTATAGACTGCACTAAACCAAATGAAATGAATATATATTTTTTATATGCATAAAAACATGCCTCATGTGGAATATGGCAGGGAAATCATTCACTGTTCATTTACAGCGCTACACAAAGAACTAGAATTTAATAGTGCTACATTAGCTGAAAATTGATGGAAGTGTATTTCAGGTTATGCCGTGTATTATTACTATAGGATTATGTTTAGGTGCACCATGTGGTTTGTACATAATCTTCAAAAGATATACAGGGCTACAAATATTTAAGCGATAACATTCTCTTTTATTGTTAGTGGAAGTACTTTACTATAATATTTTTCTATGTCCAGGAAAGCTGCACAGGAATAGAAATGCATTCCTCATAGACATATGATAAATAATGCATGTCTTTAAGTTAATTTTCTTTGCTTATTTTTTCCATATTTATATGTTTGGAGGCTTCCTGATTACCGAAGTAAAGTTTTAGCGTTTGATCTTTGTCTGTGTGTCTCAGAGTGACTTAAAAACGAATAATTTCAGGAGAGGCAAAATTTGTATTTTCAAATTAATTTAGTTTGTTATTCAAATCAATTAGTTTGTTGCTGGAAAAGTTTGATCAAGATAAATAAGTTCCAAGGAATTTTACATGTGAAAGTTGTCTGAATACTTTTAAGTAAACTTTTAATTTCAATAACATATTTAAATTCTAAATAAATGTAGGTGCAGTAATGAAACAGGTGGTTGAGGGGGGGGGGGGAAATAGCCCCCCTCATACAGAAATAATTATCATATAAAACTATTCCGAAGCCTAATTCGAATTATTTTAATATATGTTTACACAACAGTACTCGTTATCGTACCTCTTAATCTCAAACCTGTATTTATAGTATAAGATTTCAGGATAAGAGAAAGTCGTGTGACTGACACACCAGATTAATTTTCTAGTTTATAACCTGAATTTGTAATGCTAGGTAATAATTAATTTATAAAATGATTTTATTATATATGGATTTTCTTTACGTATTTAAAATTTTCTGACTGCGCATGAACAGGACAAGATTGTGATTTTTCCCCACTATATGGAATTTCAGAGTAATTAAATGACTAATTTAACATAATGTATAATCGTACTTTAACATAAGGTATAATTTTACTGGAGGTAATCCTAAAAACTTTCAGTTTAACCCTAAAAATACAAGCTGAATTTCATAATAAGATAATATAGAAGCTGATTTTTATAATAAGATACATACGGGAAACATAAAAGCTCGCTGAAGGCCTCATTGTCTATGTATTTGTAAAAATAAGAACATATCATAATGCTGCAATACATTGAAGTGATTTTAAGAAAAAATTCTTTCAGTATTTTATATATATACACACATCCAAAATTAAAGTCACAACCTGTTTTCGCGTTTTGCACTTCTAAGCATATTTTTTTAACTGGTGAATGTATGAACATAAAATTTCAAAAGCATATTCTTTATTAAATCATTAATTGAATTTTATAGCTTTTTTAAAGCACACATAAAATTTATTTATTACATTTATTATGAGAAATTATACTTAGCAATATTTTTTCCATTGTAAGCTTTGGAAGAAAATAAAAGAATTAAACATATTTAGAGAAAAGAGAACTAAATAAGAAATTGCGTTTTATTAATACCTAACAGATAGTTAATGGTACAAATGCCTCCGAATGTTAAATTAATATTGGATTTTTCATCATGCAATCTTTTCTCTCTTTATCTTCTATAAAACACTTTTTGAAAAATTATAATTATTAATTTATGAACTAAAAATGCCACCAGAATAATAAAAATATCAATGAGTAATTTTAAAATGAATATCTCATCGAAATTTCATGCTCGTTTGTATGTATTTCTAAAACAGTTCTAAAGAAGGATTTAGAAGAAAAATAAAAGTGAATAGAGGAAGGAAAACGGAGTTTTAATTTATTATTTGAAGACCTGAGTCTCTTCACCGAACTTTTATGCGTCTTTAACCCCCGTATCTAAATCGTTTTCTTTTTTAAAATTGTTTTAATTTCCTATCTATTCGAAAGCTTACTATTGAGAAAAAATGACTTTTTTTTTTTTTTCTTTCATTCCCCCAATGGCGCTGCATTTTTTTGCGACTCAACAATGGCCGGGGGATCGCCGAAATCGATGGCCATTTGCAAAGGAGCACTCAATGAGCGGTCATCGCTACCCCTAACAGGGACAACGCATTTATGCCTTCTCCAGGATTTGAACCCTTTTCCCCCAATTCATTAAATCTCTACAAATCTGTTATCTTCCCGTGTGGCCAAGATGCTGCTATAGCCATCTTCAAGCACTGGATGATTTTGTCTCTTGAGACTCAACCACTCACCAATACTCAGAAGACCAAGACTTTAACACCACCAGCAGCCATAGCAATAGCCTCGGCAACCTCTCTCCTGTCTTCTTCATTTCAGCACAGATCTTCTGCTATACTGCCATTTTAGTTGTAATCCAATTGTTCCACCTGGACTATTCTAGTCAAACTTGAACTCTCTAGTACACATCAAGAGCTGTGACAACTCACCTAGTGCCGTCTGTCGGGAGAGGCTTTAAGGGCCTGGCACAATCCATCTAAAATTATTATCGCCCATTCTAAGATTCTAAGACGGAAGGTGGCCGCTCACCACTATGCAGCGGTTTTGAGCGATTTTAACCTTTAGAGAGGGGCTCCGATGGCACTATGGTGATTCAAAAGAGCCCTTGTCTAAAGGTTAAACCTCCTCCGTTGTTTATTGCATAAACAGGAAAAAAAAGGGTTACAGAGGTCGCCAAAGCGGAGCTTTCACACGACAGAGGGAGACAAGGTAACAAGAATATAAACTAGTTGGCATAGGTGAACTCTGCTCAGTTCCCCATCATATATATGTTCTCATAAATTTCTAGTGCGAGACATATTATAACCATGTTAAAAGAAATGACTTTGACGAAAGCTTGGTACAGTGACAGAACGAAATCCCCGCCTAATAGGCTATCCACCGTTCACTTCGATATATTATTCTCATTCTAATCTATTAATTTATTTTATCAGGGTCAATTCCGTTGTTTAGTTTTCATGCTACTGTTTCCAATGCAATAATCCTCAAAATTCATATTTATATGAAAAATTTACAATTTCGATATGTTGATAAAATCGTAAATTACGAATAATTTACGAAATTTTCCTATTAGAATATTTGTTCAAACCATGTTCAAACAAATATCATAAATGTAATTTTGAAGTTGTCTAATGTATTTATGATCCTCAAAATGGAAATTTATGCTCAATTTTGCTTTATTCTGATATGTTAAGTAAATCGTAAATTCCAAATAACTTACGAATTTTTTAAAATGGAAAAACCATAGTCTATGATATTCATGCCAGTATCCTAAATAATATTTCGAAAGTGGTTTGACATCTTTACGATGAAAATATCCCTCAAAATTGACGTTTATGTGAAATTTTGCCCTTTACTGCCATGTTAAGAAATTCGTAAATTTCCAATAACTCACGAAATTTTTATATTGGAAAATTCATAGTCATTAATATTCATGCCAGTGTCCTAAATAATATTTCAAAAGTAGTCTGACATCTTTACCATGAAAATATCGCTCAAAACTGACGTTTATGTGAAATTTTACCCTATACTGCCATGTTAAGAAATTCGTAAATTTCCAATAACTTGCGAAATTTTCAAAGTAGCATATTTATAGTTACTGATGTTCATTGCAGCATCAAAACTGATATTTTAAAACTGGTCTGACATTTTTACAGTAAAAAGTTTTCATTTAATGCACGTTTAAGTGAATTTTTGTCCTATTCTCCCATGTTAAGAAAATCGTAAATTTCTAATAACTTGCGAAGTTTTTTAATTCGAATGTTCCAAATAAATAGGGTTCTTGCCAGTATCGAAAGTAATATTTTAAAACTGATCTGACCTCTCTGCGATCATTTGTTCGGGAGATATCGTGTAAACAGACTAACAAACTAACGGACTAACACACTAACGGACTGACCCACTAACACACTAACACACTAACAGACACCCTACAGACAGACACCATAGAAATTTTGTCACTTTCGGATTGCTCACACCTGAAAACGTGTAGAAAAGTCAAGAAACCGAGGTCGAAAATTTTCACGATTACCTAAGTTCCCCATACCTATAGTATGATGGGGAACTAAAAGAAGAACGGAGCCTTGCTCCCTCGCATGGAAAAGCTTGTGATGAAAAATTATATGGACCTCCAAGAGAAAAGTTCGTCGCGAGGTGGCTTTCAGCCAGGCGATGATCATGTATACTTCCTATGTTGTTTTCCTTCGCCCTTTGTCGCGGTAAGACTTCATGCCTGGCGATCCCTATGTAAAAACTTTTCGCTTTTTAAATAAATGTCAGGCAGGGATGGACCTGGCCTGATGCTCTTCCTGCGTGCAGGGCGTTCTTTTCTGTCTAGCTCACGTGGATTATTCCTAGAAGCGCTCAACACCGCTCTTCGAGCGGTGAGCGGGGGCTGCACCCTGTTCAGGCCCAACCGTGTAGGAGTGAGAGACGCTAACCACTACACCGTCTGGGCGGCATAATGAAGTAACATCAGTTTAAAATTTTTGCTTATATTAAAGTTCTTTTAACTTCGATTAATGTTTCTTAATGAACATGCCATCCAGAATTTATGTTCATTCGTTCATTTACTTAAAAATCATGCGCAAAAAATGAAAACTAGAAAACAGGATGTGACTTTAATTTTGGACGTGGTATTGGTATTAAGAATAAGGCCAATCGGTTTCTCTAGTATCATAAGCCTAATCGGTAGTGCTCTCCGTGAAGGGTCTTTATAATTTCTAGCCAGTATGTACGCACATTTTGGAGAAAACTACGGAAAACTCCGATTGGCTTTACTGACGAGCGCCACCTGGTAATGAGTTCGCCCCCATCCCCACATCTAATGCTTCAGGAACAGAATCCTTCGGCCGTTGGTGGGCCATAATTTTGGACATGAGTGAATATGTACAATGTGCGTGTATACATGCTTGCAAATATATGTAATCGACGTAAAACACGAATACAAAGATGTCAATTCACTACAATCGAAAAATATTTTTCATTGCACTATGATAAAACAATAAAATTTGCCATATTTAATCGTAGATAACTAATACAAAGAAGTTTATTAAAGTTTTTCAGTATGAAGATTACGGATAAATACAATAACTTGGCACCACTGCGAATAAATATTATAAAAAAATATTTTTATTGTTAGTTAAAGACAAGCTCACAGTTAGTTTGTCGTAAAACGCGAGTAAAATTTATGTTTACAGATAACTCTTCTATGCAGCTCCATATAAAGCCTGAACTTATAAATAACTAATTTTAATCCACATCTAAAAGTTGTGTATGTTTTTAATATAGATTGCAAATGTTTACAGGGTTGTGTTGTTAGAATTAAGGCCGATTGACTGCTCTAGGGTCCTAGCATGAGGGCAAGTGCCCTCCATGGGGGGGGGGGCTCTAAGAGTCCTAGACCGTATTTACGAAAGTTTCGGAGAAAATCACGAAAAACTTTGAACTAAATGTTTGCAGGATCAGTTTCACTAAAACTCATATAACGTGTGTATTTCTTTTTCTTTTTCTCAATTCAACAAGATATAATTTATAATTTCAAAATTTACAATTTACAAAAAGTTTAAAATTTCAAAAAGGGCCAATTTTTCAAAAATAATCACGAAATACTTAAATAAAAAGATAAAGAAAATGTGGTATGTCACTGACACGTCTTTCTCCAGAAATTTAATACTATAAATACAGGTTGGGAATTCGTTATGTATTTTACATGATTTTCTCCAAAACTATTTTGAGACGAAGTTGGCCGGTTTGATACTCGAGCCGACAAAAGACTGTCGTGTAAACAAATGGTGGATGGTGCACGTAAAATCCGTAATGGCCACAATGTTCTCCATTATTCCCAATATCCTCTAAATTATAATCTGGGGGTCTCCGAAGCAGGAGAGTCATCTCATCTGTGGAGGATCAAAATTATGACGGCATGTCTCTGGACCATACTCAGGATTGTGTCCCAGACAGTCGCCAATTACCCTAGGTACAGTAATATTGCGACGATAATACCCATCCACCAAAAACACAACCAGACTATTTTGCAAACGAGTGTTAATCCTTAAGAGTATGTCCATTAACTCTAAAACCCTTTTTTTACACAATTAAACCTAAGTCACGATATATGAATAAACACCTTCTCTCTAAAACATACATTCAGCTGAAAAAAAAAAAAAAAAAAAAAGATAATAAATTTCAAAATATTTTTTAAATAATTGTATGGGGGTATGATACTTTTTAGCGGAAATATTTCAGTCTAATAAAGAAAAAAAAAAAAAAAATATATATATATATATATATATATATATATATATATTATTTCTATTTAAAGAGAATCTCATACATTATCAAAGTTATTCTCAGCATTATTTTGTAGACTAAAAAAATCTCACGGTCAATAAAAATATACTTAATGGATTTATAAAAAAAAAAAAAAAAAACAAAATAAATGACCACAATGATTTAAAATTCTTTTTTATCTTGACAACAATTTATCTTGCTGAACTTTGTGGGATTAAGTCCTCGAGTCTCCCACAGTTTATGTCTTAGTAGATCTGAAATTGAAATCAGTAATCTATGCTGAATGTATGTGACAAGAATATTTCAGAGAAGGAAATAGCATTAAGAAGTCCGTATAAAAGTTAAATTATACATATAATAATAATAATAACAATAATAAGAGAGATTACAATCGACTTTTTCGGAAATTCCTGCATTAGTACGTTATGAAATAATATGCTCTTATAATATTAGATATTTTAGTGTATGATGGATGGAAATAAAATTACTTTAGAGACTTATTAATTGCTACGTTTCGCATAGAACCATTGGATAGAATCACAGGGCGACATCTTTCTTTTGTATGATTTAACTTAATTGGATAATACCAGAAGAAATTAACGTATACTTTTCATAGGGGCAAACGTTTGCTTAGGAAAATATGCAATGAAACGCACATTTTTTTTTTTTTTTTACTTGACCTTTTTTAAGTGTTTACCTACTGGTAGAGATTAAAACTTAAAAGATACAATGTTCTTTTCAGCCTATTTTTTATGTTAAAGACATTTAAATAATAAGATTGGTAAAAAGATAACTTTTTCTGTAAAATGTTCTCCTACGATTTGTAAATAATTATTAAGGATGTACATGAATTTTTAAAATGGCTACAGACTTATGGGGCACAAGTCTGTAGCCATTTTAAAAATTCATAACTATTCAATGAATTAATAAAACTGAACACGGTTTGCGAAAAGATCATTTTCGTTAACGGGTTTTCTTTCTTTCTTTTTCTTTTTTGTAAAGAAAAAATAATAATTAAATTTTTGTCGACAATAGTTACACAAATAGTTAAATTTTCGAAAGAAAAATATGCAAATGAAAAGTCCTATAAGTTGTACAATTTTTGGATTAGAAAAGTTTATTAATTATTTTGTCTCCTACTTGTGCGTACATGAAGTTTTAATTGCGCGGCCGAATTGGTGGATAAAGTACTATTGGGGAACATGTTTTCCATTTGTTAAGAACCGCCGACTGAAACTGCAGATAGCAGTTTTATAACTCGTTTGCATACTTTAATTTGGGGTGACGACTTAAACATTGAATAGGATTTATATGCCTGTAAACATTTGCATGCGAATAAATGCAATTTTTCATGAAAATGTGGGATCTGGTTGCGAACAGCACCCTCTATCGACAAATAGATTACATAATAATTTTTTCTTTACCAAAAAAAAAATCCTTTCACGAAAATGATTTTTTTTTCAAACCCCATTAGTTCTATCATTTCATTCAATTGTTATGAATTTTATAAATGTTTACAGACTTACCCTGTATTTATGAAGGATAAAAATTTCAATCTGCATAATGTAAATTGTCGAGATACCTAGTAGTCATTATTGATAATGTGTGCAAAAAGTAACATTTAGAGTCAGTGTTACATTCGCTGACATTTTCCAGGGACAAAATTAAATTTTTGTTTTTTGCAGTCTTTCTTTTATATATATAAAAAAAAAAAAGAAAGAAAGGAAGGTTACCCATAGATAAAATTAAAATGACTCACGCATAATAATATAGGTTGGTGTTAAATGTACCAATGTTACCAGAAAATGACGCACTGAACCATGAGTGATATTGGATATTAATATAGAAGGTTTTATGTAAATATATATTTTTCTATATCATTTCAATTTTTTTTTATCATAGGCAATACTCTGTATCCTTTTATGCAATCCGTTTTGCTTGAATACATTTCATAAAATCTTCTAAACAATTGCACTTTGCACTAATGATATTATTTTAGCATTATTTTGTTCGCACAAACAGGAATTTTAATATCATATGTAAATTGTGCATTACTTAACTGCATGTTACTGAAACACATAAACACATATAATGAGTTAATTAAAAGTATCAAGAAATATATATATATATATATATTCTCTAAATCTGTTTTGGGCAATAAGTCAAAATATAACACCAAAGGAAATTTAAAAAAGATTCTTATCACAGTTTTATTTCCGGCACCTGAAATAAGCGACGGATTTTTTTTTTTTTTCGACATCTGCCACATTTCTCATCGACTTTTGGCTTTTCTATTCTCTAAACTGTGGATTTGTTTCAACGGAAGTTACTTTTGATATAAAAAAAAATATTATTATTGTTATTATTTTATCAACACAGGAGTGTTATTTGGATTTAATTAATATTTAAATAATATATTTTTTTTTACTTATTTGGAACAGAGCACTACTCGCAAAAGAAATTAATTATTATAAAAGTACTTATATTTCATTAAATAGTATATTTTTTTTTGGATATTCGTTTACCAACTTATTATTATAATTCTCTTTTTTTTTTTTTTTTAATTAAAGAAAAGTGTAGCAAAACTTATGCAAATAGTTAAGGAAATGAAATTTTATCAAATTGATATACGTTTATATCATTGCTTCGCTTGAATATTTTAAAACCTAATTTTTTGAAATTTTTATTTTATCATGCACCCTTCTTAAAATGACAGAAAAATAATAAAATAAAGTAAACAAAAGTAAATAAATAAATAAAATATTTAAAGATGTAATATATTAATAATAAACTATAGTTAAAAAATAAATTACTAAAATGACATGTTGAATATATTATCTATGTGTAAATTGTGAATGTCAAAATCCGTGATTTTATTCTAATGAAGATGTTTTAGTGGTTACTGAGTTATTCAATCATAGTCATAATAAAGGCCTTAAAAAATATTGATTTGTAATAAATTACATTAAAATTATTTAAAATTACAAAAAAACTAAAATTGTAAGGTTCTGTTATCAGAAATTCTATTGGTGTTTTATTTTTTGTTTGGCATAAAATTGCAAACTGAGGAGTTTTGTTATACATGTTTTATTCCGCACCGTGTTTGTGCAGTATATACAGTAATTTTCATTAATTATACACTTCATAGATCTTTTTGATTAACTTCCGAAAATCCTATTTTATTTTATTTTATTTTTTATTATTCTAATTTAAGTGATTTAACATATATATATATATATTTTTTTTTAACTTTTTTTTTTTTTTTTTTTTGAGACATAAAAATGCAGTTTGCCAGATGTTTTATATTTACTAATATAGATTATTCTTAACTTAAAAATTCTTAAGTATAATATAAGAAGAAATATTGATTTCATTTAAAGTCATTTCTGATCTTTGCAAACACACATGTTTATTAAATGCATTTTTAAATTATTAGAAACGAGAAACAGCATTATTTTCCTGACAATAATATGTCTCTGCCAATAGAATAATTATTAAAGGGTATTGTTATGTGTTTTTCAAATTACCAAAGGAATCATTCATACTGCATAAGTTAGCAATTGAAAATTATTATTAAACATTTAAATCAAGGATAGAATTAAGAACAATTTAATAATATTCATTTATGGGAGAATGAGTTTTAAGTCAACAATGTGATGTTGAACAACTAATGTACATGTAAACATACATGTAAAAGTAATTCTCTGATAAATTTATGTTTAACTGAAATTTATATCTTTTAACGTTCTTTATCTAAATCTTTATATATAAATTTCTTTTGTGCGTGTGTATGTCACTGAACTCCTCCTAAACGGCTGGACCGAGTTTAATGAAATTTTTTGTGTGTCTTCAGGTGGATTCGAGAATGGTTTAGATTTACAATTCAGTCCAATTTAAAATGTTTATTTAAATAATTTATCACTTATAAATTATTGTTGATTTTGGAATGTTTCACAGTGGATCCGGCAGACTGCGCTACGATCGTAGTATCGAATATTCAATAATACGCAAGCGAAGTGATGATGTCACTGGCCGTCCGTGGATGCAAGAAAAATCTTTCCTATGCTAATCGCATTGGGTTTTTTGTAAAAAATTACTAATAATCGAGGAAAATTATTTCCTGATTTTAATCCCCATATTTGGGTATAGATATGTATTAGTTATCATGTGCATGAGATTAGATTGAGTTGTTTTTGCTGTAAAATTGATAAAATTTGAATTTTTAATCTCAAAACTCTGTCATCCTTGGCGGAAAAAAAATATCGCCATATCATCTGGCGAACATATTTAATTTCTTTCAAAAATAATGGTTATTTCAACAACTTATATTAAGAGACTAATGAATAGTATGAAACAATTCCGTACAATACATATTACGAAAATATACATCTGGCATGTATATTTTCGTATTACGTTTTTGATCGCCAAATACAAAAAAAGCCAAGGAAGACAGAGTTTTGAAATTTAAAATTAAAATTTTGTCAATTTGAGAGCAAAATAACTCAATCTAACACATGCATACGGTAACTAATACATATCTATACCCAAATACGAGAATTAAAATCGAGAAATAATTTTCCTCGATTTTTAATAATTTTTTATAAAATATCCAATAGGAGATTCCCATAGGAAATCTTTTTCTTGCATCCACTGACGGTCAGTGACGTCACACTTGGCTTGCGTATATTCTATTGTAATTCCAGTTTGTCCCGACAGTTGGTGCTGCGATCAAATCCAGGAAAATATTTTGTAACTTCGTGTTATTATTGTTATACAAAAGATTGTGTCCTAATTGAAATATAACATCAAGATGTAATTAGTGTTTGAAGAGTTTTGAAGTGTGCATAAAAAACTATACATTTTGCAAATTGGTGCGGAATTGGAGTGAGTATTTTATATAATTTTCTATCAAATTTAGATGCGCGTTGATTAACAACCACCCTAACCTACAAATTTATTTGTGTAGCTAATTCATTATATTTTATTCATTTATTTTTTGTATGGAACACTTTTAGTATCGGATCCCTTTGTCAAAATTTGAAATTTGGCACCGAAGTAGCTCGGACGCTTCTCGCCAAGATCTTTAGTTCCACAATTGAGATAGCCATTTCAATTCATCGCAAAAATGACTTAAAATATTTAAAGTCACCAATGGGGTCCCATACTTTTGTGCGTTTGTATGTCACTGATATTTTATTTATTTATTTTTTGTATGGAACACCTTTAGTATCGGATCCCTTTGGCAAAATTTGAAATTTGGCACCGAAGTAGCTCGGACGCTTCTCGCCAAGATCTTTAGTTCCACAATTGAGATAGCCATTTCAATTCATCGCAAAAATGGATTAAAATATTTAAAGTCACCAAAGGGGTCCCAATTTGTGGCTTAGATTTAGAAAATCCGTGCTTTTCTCACGGCCAATTATATGTTGCGTGATCCAGGGTTCGAAAACCTTCGAATTTGTTTGTGTATACTCCTCAAGGATTAACCAAAAATATTGTACATCCAATAGCATTACGGTAAATTAAGTTTTTGTAGATTAAAAAAATATACCTGTTATAAAATAAATTGAGTTGAAACTTTTTCACCTTTAATTAAAACGAGTTTAAGTTTTTATTTAATACGAAATCTACATTTCACTCCGCTCATACTATAAACATACAGTAAACTCCCGATTATCCGCGATGAACGGGGAATAGACAACCGCGGATAATAGAATCAGCGGATAATCCGCAAAATGGTCAAAAAGGGGATATAAATCAACACATAAATCCTTTTGAGCAACACTGTTTACTTAACAGTTAAGCATGGCCTACATATACAATTTAACATACTAATAAAAATTTCTACTTACATTATGCTCTATTAAAAAAAAAAAAAAAAAATCGGTCAAGCTTTTTTTTTTTTTTTTCGTACTAAAACACTCTTTCTTAATTTGCGATTGTAGTTTCTTTATCAGCATTTTGTCCCAAAGTGATACATCGTCTTGTTCCTCGAGATATTTTATAAGTCCATCAGCAAGTGCAAGGGCTGCATCGTGGCTCATCCTGTGCTGAGTTTTATCTCCTTCTTCCTCTTCTTCTTCACTATCTTCTGAAACTGGGTCTAATGTTTGGCCCACAATTTGTTCATCTGTAAGGTGTTCAATACCTGGTTCATTGGCGTCACAATTAATCTACTCTTCAATGTTTCCTTCATTGACTTTTTCTCCTCCAGTAACAGATTTAGCTAAATTTCCCAAATCATGAGCGGAAATTTCTTCCTCCTGTATAAACTCTACCAAAGTATTTTCCACATTTGGTAAAATTTTTCTCCAAGACCTTACCAATGTAGACTGCTTAACTGCCTCCCAAGCAGTGTGTATGCCATAAATGCTGTCAAGAATCGTGTAATATCTCCAAAAGCCTTGAAGGTCATTACTATCTTCGATCTTTTTTTGTAATAAGTTTGTTCTGTATTTTTAAATTCCCTTTTAAATTCAAGCCTTTGTGGACCGCGGATAATCCGCAAAGCGGATATTCCGACCGCCGATAATCGGGAGTCTACTGTACTCACATGCATCGATTGATTGAATCGTAATAAATGTACATGTAATGAATGATGTTAGATATTGTAATAACTTTTTGATAAAAATTTTCATCAAATCGGTCCAGATTGTTACAGCTTATTCAAAAAAGATGGAATTTTTATGTGAAATTCGTTGCAATCAGAGATTCTCTCATAAATAGAAATATTTGCCGTATGAAATAAAATTTTGTGCTGTTCGACATTCAACGGAGGTATTAAATAACAAGTACCAAGTAGAAAGTACCAAGTAGCAAGTAGCAAGAAGCAAGTAGCGAAAATTTCGGTAATTGTGTCTTTTACGTTATAATCGGAATTTACAGTCACCGTTCACAGCGCTCCATACCTGTTTCACTTATATACCACATCCTTACACACTTACAATAAATTAGTTATTTTTTTCTTGCAAAATATTCTCTAGAAATAATTTATATGACAAAACAACGTTTGTCGGTTCAGCTAGTATATATATATATATATATATATATATATATATTTCAGTAAGTAATAACATATTTTTAAAATTAACTGTACTTTATCTATGTTATAAAAGATAGTTTCAATTTTTGTTAGGTAAGCTAATTTTTTGGTAGTTTTGTGGCGTTTGCGTTCCTGCAAACTCCATCTTAACTTAAATACTTAGATTACTAAGAGAACACAAGACTTTAAATGACAATAACTAAAGTTTATTTGAGCAGATTAATGGGAGGGTGGCCTGGCACTAAAGCTTAGCTCAGTCAACGTTTTACTTAATCAAAATATATGAATCAACAATTTAGGTAGATAATCTTAAATATCTCACCACAGCAGATAGTCGAAGGTGTAGAGACGGTCACACTCGTACTCCAATACTACGGCTTCACTATGGGACAGAGGATTCCCTTCTCTCCCAGCTTGAACTTTCCGAAAACTAGTAGACTCTCACCAACACTCAACGCTACTTAACTTCACGCCACTAAATCTCCACTACTCTACTTCCGATATTCACCAAAATAAGAATCATCACATTCGCTATAATATCCTCCAACATCCACACCATCTACTAAAACCATCTCTATTTTTATACTTCTTCCTACACCCTCCTTTCACTACATTTCAATCCGTACTTTGAAAAATCACTTCTAATTTAACTAATATTCAAAATCTAAGTCTTTAATGCAGCACCCTGCCGACACAAAACTAGCTCGACCTCAACCGTCACCGAGCCACTGGCGACGGAGTGATTTTAACCGTCCCCACTTCCTACTTTGCTGGATCCAGCTTAATTAAAACAACTTTTGTGACGTTCTGACGTCTCAACCTCACAGTCCCCCTCCAAGAAAAAAATTTAGTCGGGAAAATCCCCAACGGGTTTGATCGATTAAATTTAAATAGCTTCATTCCCTCTCTAACTATCTCAAATCTCTGAAGTGTGAGTGCAGCCGTCAGTTAAATTTTAACCGGGTGAGAAAAACTTAAAAATTTGTTAAATCCCTGAGCGAAAACTCGGGGACGCAAAAAAAAATAATTTAAAATTTTAAATAAAAGTCGTACATTTACCCCGAGAACTCCGGGACTCTGACTGAGCTAAAACCAGGCTTACAGTAGGATTTACACACGTCTCCCTGTTAGGCCAGGAAAGGCAATATATTAAATTCAAACTTGATGTTGCGTGTCATTACATAGTAAGTCGCTTGGGACAAATGCGACATTTAAAGTTTGTTATAATCACAAGAATAATTGTTCTTTTTAAAGAAAAACATGAGAAAATCTTTATTAGTAGGAGTGTACTGGCTGGACTGGTATCTGGAGCTTTACGTCTGCAAGGGAGATGACTAAACGAAGAATAGGATGAACTTTCTTCATACTAGAGCAGAGGTCGGAATGTGCAGGCTAGCCGACTAACAAATATAGGGGTAAGGACCGATTAAGTCGAGTCCAAGAATTTGATTTGGAAAATCAACTTTAATAGGAATTAATTTACCGGCCGCCTTTGCATTTTTATAATTATATTGCTGGCACAAGCGACAACTCGAAACATATTCATTAACAAACTTCCTCATTTTTGGAAAGTAACAGGCATCTTTGAGCTTTTTATAAGTTTTCCTAATGCCAAAGTGCCCCGAAATTGGAGAGTCATGAAACTCAAATAGGATGGCTTGACGAAGAGATTGGGGAATTACAACTCGTAATTCGCCATAAGATGATAATAATTTTGAATAAAAAAGCAAGCCATCGATTAAAGAAAACGATTGGGACCAGTTTAAGGCAATGGCTGATTCAAATACTGAAACTGACTCAGGATCGTCCAAATACTCATAAATTAATCCAAATACGGGATCATTTTTTTGTTCTTGGATTAATTGATCTCTCGAATTTAACACAGATGCTGGCATAAGCGCTAAAGCTACTTTTTCCTGATCAGATACGAATTTATCGTTTATAGTAGTGACTAGATTTGTAGACGCACCTTGGTTTACTGGTTCACTTTCAATTTCCTTTACACGAGTTTCAATCACGTTTGCTAATACTTCGGATTGAACCGTTTCAGCCTTTAAATGCGAATGATGAACATATGAGGCTTTAACAGTAGAATTTAACTGATCATTCTTTTCATTTAAAGCAAGGGATTGATTTGTAAAATTAGATTCAATCTTATTTTCTTGAGTTTGAGTAGTACGTGAAAGAACATCAGCTACGATATTGTCAGAACCAGGTCGGTGTTCGATGTTTATATTAAAGTTAGATAACTTAAGAGTCCATCGAATCATGCGAGGGGAGAGATTCTTTCCAGTTGTTAACCGAGTTAATGCCGCATGATCTGTAACGACTGTTACTGGAAGTTGCGTAAAATATAAACGAAATTTTTGCAGTCCCCAAAGCACTGCTAAACATTCACGTTCAGTTACTGGATAATTACTTTCTGCAGTGTTAAGCGTACGGGACGCATATGCTATTGGGCGGCCTTCCTGGCTTAAAACGACACCAATGCCGTACGAAGAAGCATCAGTAGCTACTTGAAATTTAATATTATAATTAGGATGAGCTGGTACAGGAGGAGCGCTAAGTATAGTTTTTAACTTATCAAATGCTTCTTGTGCTTCATTTGACCAGTGAAATTTAACTCTTTTCCTTTTGAGTTTAAAGAGGGGCTCGCATATGTGAGCAAACTTAGGTATAAATTTCCCATACCAAGCACAAATGCCAAGAAATCTCGAAACTTGTTTGGAAGTTGTAGGAGGGGGCATGTTTAAAACTGGCTGAACTTTTTCATTATCTACAGAAATACCAGCAGGCGTTATTTTGACGCCTAGGTACTTAATTTCCTGTCGTGCAAAATGGCACTTAGAGGAATTTAAAGTTAATCCTGCATTTTGCAGTAGAGTAAAAATAGTTTTTAAATGATCTAAATGCTCATTGTAAGATGAGGACGTGATTATTATATCATCGAGATAAACATGTACAAATTTATTCAAAACAGGTTTAAGAATAGTTTCCATGGCTTTTTGGAATGTCGACACAGCCCCTGAACATCCGAAAGGCCTTCGTTTAAAACCAAACGTGCCGTTTTTAGTTATAAACGCTGTTTTTGATATATCAGCGGGTTTCATTGCAATTTGAAAATAACCTGATGTCAGATCGAGAGTAGACATAAAATTTGTCGTTGTTATATGTGCTAACAAATCATCAATTATAGGCAAGGGATACTGAGGATATTGTGTAATAGAATTTAGCCTACGATAATCGATTGCAAATCTCCATGCCTCAGGATCACTAATAGGTTTACCATTTTTCTTACGACATAAAACAACAGGAGATGCGTAAGGAGAAGTTACAGGCATAATAATATCATTTTTCAACATTTTTTCAATATGCCAATTTATAATATTTTGTTTGGCTTGATCATAACGATAAGGCTTACTAAAGACTGGTTTATTAGTTCCGGTGTCGATTTCATGGCAAACAACATAGGTTAAGCCAGGTGTATTAGAAAATAACTGTTTAAACTGATTAAGAAAATTAACAAAATCAATTTTTTCAATATGAGTGAGGGCACTTTCCTCTAAATTAACAATTAACTCTGTCGGCTCGACAGGTTTAGAATTTGACTTAGAATCATCAATATGTAAATATTTATTGGCAAAATTAATTTCAACATTATTTGCTTTCATAAAATCTAACCCTATAATGCAGGGATGCTGAAGATTGTCGATGACGTAAAAAGGCCAATTAACACTTAAATTATGAATTTTAACATTCAGGCTGACTTCGCCTCTATTAACACAGGACTTGCCTTGAGCCGTTGTAATATTTAAATTTGTCCGCTTTAAAGGTTTAAAGTCAAAATACTTTTTATAAGTTTCATGTGCTAGAAAGGAGCGTTCAGCACCAGTGTCCCAATAAGTAGGTATGAAAACATCATGAATTATTGCATTTAAATTAGGAAGGTCCACCGGAGATATACAAATAGTGTCTAAACATATGGAGATGGTTGAGTTATTTAGTGGCTGTTGACCCTCCTCACAAGAGCCACTTACTCGTTTAACTGACGACTCTGGTTATTACGAGAGTTACGAAAATGTCTGTTATTTCTATCAGCTCGAGAAAAGTTTTGAGACTGATTTTAATTAGAACGATCGTTCCGAGAATTTTGAAAGTTATTACGCCTTGTCTGCGGCGATTGACGTTCTTGCTGATAGCGATTGAAATTTGAAGGGGGGTGTGAAATTTTCACGCCTAGAATTTTGCATATTTCCATTACCCCGTTGGCGATTAAAGGTGTTTTCCGCCTTTGGAGGGTGTCGTTCTTGATATTTAGCTAAGGTTTTAAACAGACTGTCGTAAGAGGTGACAGGTTTCAGATCAAGGTAATCTTGAATAGGAATAGTCAAAAGCGGGGTTATGATTTCCATTGCAGCGGCAAAAGATAAAACTAAATCCAGCTGCTTTATAATGTCGAATTTACGTAATAAAAATGTAGAAGTTTGTCATAAAACGACATCTTTGTCGTATAAAGTTCTTGACGAAGTTTGGTTTTATCCACAATAAAAGAGAACGAATTTTTAATTTTGAGCTTCAAATCCTCATACGTAGGATTTTGGCCTAGAGCTCTAGAGGCAATGGTGTCATACCAGATTTTAGCATCTCCTTTTAAGGAGTATTTTAATAAATTAAATTTATCATCCTCGTCAATTTTAGATATATCAAAATACTGTTCAAGATCTTCAAAAAATTTAAGTACATTGTTTGAGCCAGTAAAATAAACCCGAGTGGGGGGGATGTAGAACTGAGTTGGGCGCCACTGTGGCGTTTGCGTTCCTGCAAACTCCATCTTAACTTAAATACTTAGATTACTAAGAGAACACAAGACTTTAAATGACAATAACTAAAGTTTATTTGAGCAGATTAATGGGAGGGTGGCCTGGCACTAAAGCTTAGCTCAGTCAACGTTTTACTTAATCAAAATATATGAATCAACAATTTAGGTAGATAATCTTAAATATCTCACCACAGCAGATAGTCGAAGGTGTAGAGACGGTCACACTCGTACTCCAATACTACGGCTTCACTATGGGACAGAGGATTCCCTTCTCTCCCAGCTTGAAGTTTCCGAAAACTAGTAGACTCTCACCAACACTCAACGCTACTTACAGTCGGCTGCAAAATTATTCGAGCACTAGCCAATAATTCCTATATTTAAAAAGTACACTTAAGATTGTTTTGCTAAGTAAATCCTTGTCGAATCATGTTCTTAGACTGATTAAGAACATGACTCGACAAGGATTTATTTAACAAAGCTGTATTAAGTGTACTTTTTTTGGCAAGGATTATTGCTAGTGCTCGAATAATTTTGCAGCCGACTGTAACTTCACGCCACTAAATCTCCACTACTCTACTTCCGATATTCACCAAAATAAGAATCATCACATTCGCTATAATATCCTCCAACATCCACACCATCTACTTAAACCATCTCTATTTTTATACTTCTTCCTACACCCTCCTTTCACTACATTTCAATCCGTACTTTGAAAAATCACTTCTAATTTAACTAATATTCAAAATCTAAGTCTTTAATGCAGCACCCTGCCGACACAAAACTAGCTCGACCTCAACCGTCACCGAGCCACTGGCGACGGAGTGATTTTAACCGTCCCCACTTCCTACTTTGCTGGATCCAGCTTAATTGAAACAACTGTGGTGACGTTCTAACGTCTCAACCTCACAGTTTTTTTAGTAAAAATTCTCATTTATAAATTTAATAATTGTAATGTGGATCCTGTAAAATTTCAATAATAATAACAAAAACATTTCTATTGTTTGTAAGTATTTGAGGCTTAATTGTTATTATTGCTAATATATTTAATACCAGCGATGGTTATTTATATCATTGTCCAATGGAATTTTATTAATTATTTTTTGTATTGAATAATATATATATATATATATATATATATATATATTCTAATAATAATTTATTACGATTATATATGTTTGAATACAGTATTTTAAAATACTTTACAATAAAAAAATTAATATATATATATATATTAATTTCCAAGTCAAAGATTGTAAAAAGTGTTTATTCATATCACTGTCAAATGCTATTGTTTATTTGTATCATTGTCAAATGCTTATTTATGTCATTATCAGCATTTTTTTTTCTTTTTTTTTATCATTATTAAATGTTACTTAATTAATTAATTTTTGTATTGAATAATAATAATAATAATAATACTAATAATAATAATAATAATAATAGTATATATATATATATATATATATATATATATATATATATATATATATATATATATATATATATTATTACGATTATATATGTTTTAATATAGGATTTTAAAATAAATTACAAGAAAATAATAATAATAATAATAATAATAATATATATATATACTTTTTTTAATTCCAAGTCAAATTTTCTAGAAAATTTAACTTTAGAAAAAAAAAAAAAATTAAAGTAATGTATGTATTTTAGATACGTATTATTCTGAAAATGTCGACACTATATTTCTGAAAATACGCAATTTGTTCAAAATTTATGGGCGAAATTGTAATTAATGATAATATTGGATTACATTTTCAAACTTTAAATCTAATATTCTAGAAAGTAATTTTTCTCACTATTCAGAATATTTTTAAATAAACATATTTATTTATTGCTTAAATTTTGTACTAACAATCATATAAACGATATTTATAAAATGAATTAATATTTAGAGAAACCAATTTTATTTAGTTAAAATCATAAGAAAAATTTAAATTTTTCAATATAAAAGTGTAAGTCCTGCATGATTTTTAAAATATGATATTTTGAAATATCTCAAAACTTTAGTTTACTTTTTAGATATCCTTCCTATAAATATGCTTGAAAATATTTAAAGAGATATATGATATTTTTTTTTACTTGTGGATTTTCAGAAAATTCTATTTGGAATTTGAAAATGCAATAATGTTCAATCATAACTGAAGGATTTCAATGCATGTTTCTCATATCAGCTGTTAACCAGCTGACACCTGTCATGACGTCAGATGTGACGTAACTGTATTACGTAATCAACGGCGCATCTTCGCTCTCTGAGAGAGAGATGTTTATAAGAGTCTGTACGAGAAAGCTTTACTAAGCGAGCGGCAAGAAATGCCCGCATTATGTTATTTTACTTTTCTATATTATTAAATGTTGTGATTGTTCAAAAGACTCTGCTTTTCACTCTGCGGACCCATTTATACCAACAATGGTTATGGGCCCAGCACGCTTCCACTGCGGACTTTTTAAAAATTTAAATTAACATTCGTTAAAACGAAAGTGCGACTTACTGTTAAGCCTAAGGGCTGAAATCGAAAGTATTTTTGATTCTATTTTTATAAAGAAGCTACTATAGCTGATTAAATATGTCACAAATATTAAATATAGAAAAGTTATCGAAAAACAATTTCGATACATGGAAGCTGCAGATAGAAGCTGTTTTAATCAAGAATGATCACTGGAGTTATGCTAACGGAACGAAAATTAAGCCCGATGAAGGCGCCGAAGGTGAAGAAAAATGGCTCGAAATTGACCGGAAAGCTAGAGCCGATTTAATCCTAGCAATTACCCCAAGTGAGTTGTGTCATATTAAACATTGTACCACCTCAAATGAAGTATGGAATAAATTAAAAGAAGTTTACGAATCGAGAGGACCGGCAAAGAAAGCCACCCTGTTGAAGCAGCTACTCTTTAAGAAAATGACTGACAGTGAAAATATGTCCGATCACCTAAATATTTTCTTCGATATAGTGGACAAGCTAAAAGAAATGGACATTGAAGTAGCCGAAGACCTATTATCAATTTTGCTCTTATACAGTATTCCTGACAGCTATGAAAATTTCAGGTGCGCCATAGAAGCAAGAGATGAATTGCCGCAGCCTGAAGCTCTGAAAATTAAAATGATGGACGAATACGAGTCAAGAAAAAATAAAAAGAATCAAGAATCATCAAATGCGTATTTTACGACTCACAAGAAAAATCTTCCTGAAAAGAACAAAAGAGAAATCTTAAAGCCTGTGCAGAACAAGAACACGTATGGCGAAAGAAATTATGCAATCTTCAAATGCAATTACTGTTCAAAAGTAGGGCATAAAGCCTCAGAATGCAGAAAGAAGATCTCAGACAGAAAATTCACTTCATCGACTAAATATAAAGATAGATCTTTCATGGTTGAAGATAGTACAGAGTTCACGATGGCAGCCAGTAACTCTTTCCAAGAACATTCCGAGTGGTGTCTCGATAGCGGTACGACATCACATATGGCTCATGACAAGAATTTGTTTACAGATTTCGAACCTAGAATTGGATCATTTATAAAATTAGCTGTAGATGAAACAGCGGAGATCACAGGTGTTGGAACAGTCAAATTAAAAGTTCCCGGTAATCACGGTGTAAGCAATTTAAAGTTAACAAATGTTTTGTGCGTTCCAAAATTGAAATGCAATTTAATGTCTATATCAAAAGCTACATCAAACAACTGCCGAGTTGTATTTACCGAAAAATGTGCGAAAATCACAGAGCAGGACGGCTCTCTGATTATAAGTGCTACGAGAAAAGGTGATTTATATTTTTTTCAGCCGCGTGTGGATATCGCTGCATCAACTCAGGTAAGCAACTTTCATAAATGGCATTTAAAATTAGGACATTTAAATGAAAAAGATTTAAACTTATTAAAATCTGAAAATATGTTAAGAGATTTAAATTTTAATGAAAAAGATTCCTTAAAAGATTGTAAAGTATGTATCAGGTCTAAACAAACTGTGAAACCATTTTGTAAAGAAAACAAATTTCATAGTGATGAATTATTAGAAGTAGTTTATTCTGATTTATGTGGCCCTATAAATGTTAAATCTCATGGCGGATCACGTTATTTTATTACTTTTTTGGATGATAAATCTCGTTACATTGAAGTAAATTTTCTAAAAACAAAAGACGAAGCTAAGTACGCGTTCCGGAGATATAAAGCAGCAGTCGAAAATCGATTAGGAAAAAAAATTAAAATACTGCATACTGATAATGGATTGGAATATTGTGGCGAAGAATTCAATAAATATATTGAAGAATGCGGTATTAAACGCGAATTTTCATCGCCAATGACCCCTCAGCAAAATTCTAGAATTGAAAGACAAAATCGTACATTATGCGAAATGGCGAGGTGTTTATTAATGCAATCAAACCTCCCAAATACATTCTGGGCCGAAGCAGTAAATTGCGCTGCATATATTAGAAACAGGTGTCCCACTAAAGGAATTAAAGAAAACAAAACACCTTTCGAATTGTTTTTCGGTTATAAACCAACTGTTAACTATTTTAAAATTTTCGGACAGAAATGTTTTGTTCTAAATAAAAAATCAAAAGGGAAGTTTGAAGCTAGGTCACACGAACATATATTCGTTGGCTATTCAAATGAATCACGCGCTTACAGATTATGGAATAAGGATACTAGAAAAATTGTCATAAGTCGTGATGTTCGATTTATAGACGAATTTGAAATAAATGATTCAGCCACTACTGATCAATTAGAATTAATTTTTCCGTCTGAGAATAAATGCAATGATTGTAATATTAAAAATGAAACTCCTATCACTACTCAAACCGCAGACAGGGGGGAAAACAGCGGATCGATTTCCTATCCCCCTGAATGCAACGGAGAGAGTTTCTCTTTTTGGAAAGGGGGGGAAGGCTCGCTTTCTGAAGGGGGGAACGTAGAAGATGTGAGTGGAGGGGAGGAGAGTATTGACGATATATGTAAACAAGAGAAAGGGATTAATAAAAACAATCCTATTTTTAAACGTGGTCCCGGAAGACCTAAAAAAAGTAAAAGTTGGAACTTTCAAAGGTCTCATAAGGAGTGTATTACTGATACAAAATATAAAGATGAAACTTCTCAATTAGCTGATAACTCATTTAATGAAATTAATCCCAGCGTGATCGACGCGTTAAATGGAGATTATGCTAAAAATTGGGAAAACGCGATGAAATTAGAATATGATTCTTTAGTTAAGCAAAACGCTTGGGAAATTGTAGATAGACCAAAAGATAAAAAGGTAATTGGGTGTAAATGGGTTTTAAAAACAAAATTTAAACCAGATGGTCAAATTGAAAAATTTAAGGCCAGATTAGTTGCCAAAGGGTGTTCACAGAAACAAGGTATAGATTTTGAGGAAAATTTTTCACCAGTAGCCAGATTAAGTTCTATAAGAACTGCAATCGCGTATGCTATCCAGAATGGTTTCACGGCATACCAGTTAGATTTCATTATGGCATATGTTAACGGCAATTTGAATGAAGAAATTTTTATGGAACTTCCTGAATTTTTTGAAAATGATATACATGAAAATAAAGTGTGTTTATTAAAGAAGTCTTTGTATGGGCTTAAGCAGTCAGGAAGACAGTGGTTTAAGAAATTAGATGAGAAATTGAGAAAAATGAAATTTAACCCTTTGAATTCCGACAAATGTGTCTATTACTCAAAATATCCTTTTGATGCTATTATAATCGTTTATGTCGACGACTTAATTTGTCTCACTAAAAGTGAAGAGCACTATTTTGATATTAGAAATAAATTAGCAGAATCTTTCAAAATGAAAGATATGGGCCTTCTGCATTATTGCTTAGGCATTGAATTTAATCAAGATAGGGACAGCATCACTATAACACAAAAGAAATACATTGAAGATTTATTAAATAAATTTAATATGGAAGATTCTAGAGTGGTGAATACACCTTTAGATAACAGTGTAAAATTAACTAAACAAATGTGTCCAAATACAGAAGAAGAGAAATCATATATGTCAAAAATTCCTTATAGACAATTAATTGGTTCTCTTATGTATCTGTCGGTTGCTACTAGACCAGATATCACCCATGCTGTAAATTATTTAAGTCAGTTTAATAACAATCCAGGAAAACCTCACTGGATAGCTGCTAAAAGAATACTAAGGTATCTCAATGGCACTAGAAATTTAGGAATTGTGTATTACAGAGACGATAAACCATTGACAGCATTTGTTGATGCCGATTGGGCATCGGATATAAATGATAGAAAATCATATACAGGATACGTCTTTAAATATGCCGGTGGACCTATTTCTTGGGAATCTAGAAAGCAGCGAACCGTTGCTCTATCCACAACAGAATCTGAATATATGTCTCTGTCTGAATCCGCAAAAGAGACAATTCATGTTAGAAATTTCTTAAAAGAATTGGATCCTGAAATTGTATCAAGTCCAACTGCAATCATGTGCGACAATCAGTCCGCACTGAGATTAGTAAAAAATCCTGTTCATCACAATCGATCTAAGCACATTGACATTCGTCATCATTTTGTGCGAGAAGTTTACAATAATAAACTAATTGACATTAAATATATTTCATCAGATGAACAACCTGCAGATATTTTAACAAAAAGTTTAAATGCATATAAACATGAAAAATGTTGTGGTATGATAGGACTTAATACTCAGGACTGAAGAACTTAAATATATATATATATATTTAAACTGTGTTTTCATTAAGAAATTAACTGCTTATATTTTACGTATTTTATTTTATTATATTAACCATAATTATTTGCTTATAATTATATTTCTTTACTAACACTTTTCTTATTTTAAGTCACTTTTGCATAAAAATAATTTTCTGTAATTTTTAATCTGCTATTATAATGCATAAATATGTTTTATTTTCGAAACATTTATTGAAAAAGGGGGAAATGAAGGATTTCAATGCATGTTTCTCATATCAGCTGTTAACCAGCTGACACCTGTCATGACGTCAGATGTGACGTAACTGTATTACGTAATCAACGGCGCATCTTCGCTCTCTGAGAGAGAGATGTTTATAAGAGTCTGTACGAGAAAGCTTTACTAAGCGAGCGGCAAGAAATGCCCGCATTATGTTATTTTACTTTTCTATATTATTAAATGTTGTGATTGTTCAAAAGACTCTGCTTTTCACTCTGCGGACCCATTTATACCAACAATAACACTATTTACAATTTTGTTTACATCTTTTCAAACAAAAGACATAGAAATATAAATGAAGCAAGAAAATGTTCAGAATTATTTATACTTCAACTTTTATTTTATTTCAAAGAATAGAACTTTTTAAAGATTAAAATCCTTTGGACCGAATAGAAAATAAAACTTTAAAAGATTTATTTTATTTTGTTTTATTTAGTTATTTACTTTTTAAAATTATCTTATACATAAATTTTTTTGGTAAGATCATATATATATATATTATTTATTTATATATAGATATAAATAAATAAATAAATAAATAAATAAATAAATAAATAAATATATATATATATATATATATATATATATATATATATATATATATTACTGAAAAACTTATTGAGAATTTAAGAAATTCTTATTAAATAAAACCCACTTTATGGGTGACTTATATAGGCATAAATGCAAAATTTGCACATGTAACAAAAAAAAAAAAAAAAAAAAAAAAAGATGAATTGATTTTAAAAGGAACATTCTTTTATAATAATGCAAAAACGTAAAGAGTTGCTTCAGAACAGAAATTTGGTTTAACTCTAACAAACAAAAAATATATTGTTTCATTGAATAATGGAAGGATTCTTTTGCAACTTTTGCAATGACATCGAACAGTTGCAATATTTGCTCATGTGAATGTATAGTGTGAGTATATAATACATAGATCATTGGAGAATCATGTTCTGCTCTTTATAAAGTACAAAGTAAAAATTTTCGACAGTGAACAGAGGCATTAGCTGCAGCATCTCCTGCCAACGTTTCCGAAGCATGGTGATGGGATTTTCTTTTTTTTCCTTGAGATTTCTGTTCGTACAACAAGGTATATTATTTATGATGTTTTGTACATGCCTATCTGAATGCAGCAGTATTATCATGTAATAAAATAAAAATAATTTTCAATGGCATTACTGAGAGCAGAGTATGATACCTTTTAAATCGTTGCAAAAGTTCGTGCAGTTTTTTATCTAACAAAATTTAATAATACCGTTATAAACTAGACGTTATTACAAATTGATCGGTACCAGTCACATCGTTTTAATTTACATCAAAATTAGGTGTGTGAGGGGGTGGCTTTTTTTTTTTTTTTTTTTTTTTTTTCGCTGACTGTACCTACACTTTACAAGTTTTAATATACTTCGTTATATAGTACCTCAGGCTATGTCTTTACAGTATTTATTGGCTTCAGATGCATTTTGTTATTATTATTTATTTTATTTTCTGCGCTGCTCTCCCCATACCAAATGCATGTCCACGGAGTTTCGAACGAATTGTCACGTGTAATTATTATATGTTGGTTTAGGGGCAAAACGAGAGCTTACCTTTTCCACCGAAGTTTTAAAATTCTCTTTTAAAAAATGCACTCAAAAATTATGTATAAATTAAATAAGCATGTTAATTGAGTGTCACTAGAAGTAAATAATATATACATTTTGTCAAGTACGTA
Source organism: Salticus scenicus (assembly GCA_963930645.1). Lineage (NCBI taxonomy): Eukaryota > Metazoa > Arthropoda > Arachnida > Araneae > Salticidae > Salticus > Salticus scenicus. The sequence continues at coordinate 308,704,567 of OZ005654.1, forward strand.
AACAATGTGTGTGTGTGTGCTTACAACTCTTAGGAATTTATCAAAGAAAATATCAAAACTCATTTTGATATTTAAAGTTTTTCTACTGTGAATTAGGAAACGAAAGTACCAGATATAATGTCCTTTTAAACATAAATATGTGTATGCCTGTATATACCATACCTAATTTTTGAATTCAAATTTATCATTTTTTGCACTTGGAAATAATTAAATTATTTCTATTAAAAATAGTTAATCAAAAGGAAAGTGTTTACAGATTTGTGAGATTCATAACTTTCGATAATCTCAGTATAAGCACTCTAATATTGTGTCTCTAGTTGCTAATTTAGAAAATCCCGACTTAATTACAAAGGGATTAGAGTTGTTATGCGAACCCAGTGTCAAGAGATTATAAGTTATATTAAAATTGTTACCATGGAAAGCTGTTATAATTTATTAGGGAAACAATGATTGTGAAATATCGCATTGAAAACTAGTCGGATTTATTTGTGAAAATTAGTGTAAGCAAGATAATTTGCATTAATATCTAAAGGGTTTTCGAATATTAATGTTGAATTTCAACTACTACAATTGCAAATGTATATTATAAACATGTTAATAGGTTTTAATAAGAATTATATTCTCTGAAAATTTAAAAAAAATTTAGAAGAATAAATTTTTAGTAACTTGACATTTTTTGTTTGAATTAAATTTTATAAAAACAAACAATAAATAAAATTATATAGGTATTAACTTAAATAAATAATATATATATATATTTATCTTTATTCGTCTATGAAAAATGTGTACATAAATACCAATTATCAAATATTTTAAATTTGATTCACCCCATTTATGCCACAAAATAGTTTATATTTTGGTTCCATTTATATAATAAGCACTCGAAATTCCATTACATTTTAATGAGCTTTGCTTTGCTTATTTTCTCCTTTTCTTTTTCTTTTTTACTTTCTTCTGTTTTCAACAGAAGAAAATATTGGTTTAGTAAAAATTTTCAACTTCGGGTATTCAATGGATTTACGCATTTTGACAGGTCTAGAACATGATTTGAACAGTTTCATAAAATGTCTGTCCGTTTGTAAATCTGTGTGTGGCAAAATATTTTGGCAATTGCATCTCTGGAACTACTACGCATAAATTTATGATAATACGCAATAATTCATATGTTGTTTATGTTTCGTATACTGGGACACACCAAAGTTTGTCATATCATTATGATCTAGGAGCAGAATTTCGTTTAAACGCATTTTAACATTGTTACACTGAACTGAACGAAATGAAATAAAAAAAAAATATTTATGTGTTTAAAAGCACGTTTTGTGAAGAAAGTGAGTACTTCAAATTAATAATTAATGTACAGTCGAGGAAAAAAAAAACGCAACACCCGCTGTAATTTCGTTATTAATTGACGCAGGAATATCTAATAGACATAATTCAACAGGAAATTAAAAGCACTTTCTGAATATGTCGTCAAATTTTGAATTAGGGGTCATCTACATATTGAAATGAGTGCCAACTTTGAATTTTTTCAATAGCAACACCCAATTATGACTTCATTTTCGAATTTCTGAGAGTCTGGCAGTGCGGAAAAGTATACTGTTTGTATAATTTATTTTTAGTATTTATAGAGTTATAATCAAAAATGTGTTAGGGGGTTATCTGTAAATGTAGAAAAATAAAATTAAGAACCTATAAGAAAAGTTTTACACCGGAAATTTTTCAGGAAAAAAAGATTTATAAAATTTAATAAAACGTTGCCGTTTTTGCAGTTCTTCAATTATCCTGGATTCAATTTTTTAGATTTGTTTATACTTCAGTACTTTTTTAGATAATTTTAGGTGTATTTAAATACATTATACTTGCGATTAGTCCATACAGTACTCTTTCAAAAAAGTGCAATATTTTTCAAGTAAAAGTGTCTATTATTGCTGTACTGATCATCAATAAAGCTTAAATTTTCTTTTGTAAGTAACATAATATGCGATATTAAATAATATATATATATATATATATATATACAACAACGCATAAACTAAATCTTCAGGGATAAATTTGTAAGGGTTCATGAAGTAAATATTAAACAATTTTAATAGCACTTACCAGATTTGGGTCAGTTGTCGTTTTATAATATCTATGAAAATATAATTTCTTAACTAGCTGTGAATACCCGCTTCGCTGGGTCATTTTTAATAGCACAGTTATTTGTTATTAATAATCCATCAATACTTACTTGACAATTTGTTATATAAAAGACACATTTTTTTTTAATTGATTAATTTATTGATTTTTTTTTTGTTTATACATAAATTATACATAAATATCTTATGACTAAGTATACATTAATATCTTAAATTATCTTAAATCAATTTATATACTAAACATTTCTACTGAAATACATTCTTATACACTACGTTTACTGTTTTGTGTTCTGGTGCATAAACAAATAAATTATCTTTCTGTCCCACGCGTGAAAAAGCTACATAGAGTTGGCCATGTGAAAAACAGGATTCTTTTAAATTAACCCCACAAAATCGGAACGTCTGACCTTGGGCCTTATTGATAGTTATACTATAAGCTAATCTTAGTGGAAATTGTAATCTTTTAAAACAAAATGGTAAGTCATTCGCAATTAATGGAATTCTTGGTATAAAAACCAAGTTTCCTTTTTCTTTGCCAGTTAGAATTTCTGCCTCAATGATGTTGTTCAAAATTTGTTTTACACATAATCTTGTACCATTGCATAATTTTGGCGCATTAAGATTTCGCATTAATATGACTGGTGATCCAACTTTCAGCTTCAATTCATGAGAAGGCATACCAGGTGGCTCTAATGAATTTAAGAACTCTATCGGAAAGTTCAAATTTTCATCTTGATTCATCATTGAATCTATTGATTTATAGATTTTTTCCTCTCCCGGTATCATATCCTGTACTCTTTCATTTATTTGTTTTACTACACTATTTTTTGTAGCCAAAATTGCTCGTTCATACAACCATGTTTTATTCAAGTAATTTTGTTCTATTGATGGATAAATTTTTTCTATAAGTTGTTCTTCGGTATCTACTACATGACACAACTCTTCTGATAAAATTATTTTACCAGACTGTAGATCTAGTGGGTAGGTGCCATTTCCAATTTTCAGAAGATTGTCGGCAAACTCTTGTGCTTTTGGATCTCCAGTTATTAGTGCTCGCATATTTTCGGTTAGTGATAACTTTTCAACATTATTCCAAAAAATTGATCGTTTTAAACACGCATTTATTTCGTCAGCTGGTGTTGATTTTGGTATAACTGGTAATGTTTGTCGGAAATCTCCAGATAGTAGCAATAAAACTCCGCCCATTAGTTTTGTATTCTTCCGAAGATCTTGTAGTGTTCTATCCAGTGCTTCAAGTGATTTTCGATGAGCCATTGTGCACTCATCCCATATTATAATTTTGCACCGTATTAAAATTTGGCCACGTACAGAAGATTTTGTGACATTACAGACTGGGAATTCTTGATCAGCTACATTTAATGGCAAATTAAATGCAGAATGGGCTGTTTTTCCACCTTCCATTGATGTCGCGGCGATTCCAGAAGATGCCAATGCTAATGCGATTTCATTTTTTACTCGGATTGTAGCTAGGATTAAATTGATAAGGAAAGTTTTGCCTGTACCTCCTGGTGCATCTAAAAAGATAACCCCTCCTGTACTTGTGTCAATACGACTTATTATTGTGTTGTATACTATTCGTTGAGTTTGTGTTAATTTTGGTTTATTTTCATTGATATAACGTTGCAATTCTTCTACATTATAATTAAGTTCTTTTGTTAATTCTGAATTAAACACGCTTGATCCGCCTCTTTCAGGAGATTGCACCCCAAGAGCAACTAAATTTTGATTGCACATTGCGAAACATCGATCTTCTAAAATTATTAAAGCTTCATTATAAATATTATCGTTGAAACCAATATTCATATCTTGATTGTCTCTACGCACTCTTGCTAGAATATCATCACTCATACTATCACGATATTTCATCCATAGTCTATTCGGATTTGAAGGATTACATGTTGTTATAATTATAGCAAAGAGTTCACGTAATTGATTTGCTGTTGCTGTTTCTGCAGCCTCTTTCATTGCCTGTTCCCATTGATTGTCATTTTCTAATAAGCCACGACGCTGACAGGCTTCACGATATGTCTCGCAAATGTAACCATCTACCGTTCGAAGATCTTCAAAGGAAGTTGGTCCACGTACTTCATGGAGTAGTAAACGTAAATAAAAGCACTCAGCATTTTTTGGGTGTACCGTATATACTCGACCGATAGCATTATCTTTAAATACACCCTCAAATCCTTCAACCGGAACTCCTCTCTTTCGTCGATTAAATACTCTTCGTGATGAGTCCCACGTGTAATAACTGGGAATATCTCCATAAAAAAGAGTCTTAGCAAAGGGATCATTGAGACACAATTCGAAAAATGCCGTCGAGGTTGTATTAACAGGTTGGTTTGCAACTTTTTGTGCTGTTTGATTAGTAAAATATACTCGTTGTCCATTTTCAAGGTGAACTGCTAAGTGAAAAACAGCTGGATCTCTGTCATGAATCGAAAACCCTAATATACGCCAAACTGCTTCGTTACTATTTATATACCGTCCCATTTGATATCTTAAAATTTCATCGTTTCGATTTTCATCAGTAATTCCAAAAACAGCCATATCGCTTCCTTTGTTAATATATTTACACACATACTTAATTGACTTGACAGAACTGCAATATTCTACATTAATATGAGCATCAAACATTTTTGATAATAAAGGATTATAAGGGACAACCCATCGATTATCAATTTCAATTTCTTCGCCTCGTACTCTGATTTTTGCTGTAAATCCTCCTTCACTCGGTGGTCGACGTCGATATTTCGGGTATGCATCATCTCCTGTTTGCGTCTCACTCAAAAATGATCTTGGATATCGTTTTGAACATTTATTATCTTTCATACAGGGTGATTGCACATTAAGCGCTCCGCAAGGCCCATGTATCATGTCTTTCACGATTATTCTATACAGAACAGGATCTTCATCCGGATTTGAAAATTCTGCTTTGATAACGTCATCGAACTGATTTGAGGGAATTTTTTCTTTCAGCCAAATTAAATTGTGTGAGTGTGGCAATCCTCTTTTTTGCCACTCAATGGAGAACATCCAACTGACAACATTTCCAAAAATAGAACTCTTCACAATAGTATTAATAAATATTACTTGTTTCTGTTTAAACACGCGCGCAATTATATCATGTCTGTCATGCGGCTTTTGTCCACACTGTAATTCATCTTGAATTTCTTTCCATGAAGAATTACACGTAAACGTTATAAATAAATCAGGACGACCATATTTCCTTACATACGTCATTGCGTCTTGTGCATATTCAAGCATATGCCTAGGGCTACCAGTGAACGTAGAGGGCAAAATTACTAATCGTCCCAAATTTTCTATATCTCCATCATTGGCTACTGCATCCCGTAAATGAATATATTCATCCGATCGTAATTTATTTTGATTTTGGCGGATAAATAACAGTCTCTCTGCTTCAATTTTTGCTTGCATATCAACAATAAACTGTAAAAACAACTGCCGACAGTTGAGTATATGATTGTATTTATTTTCTCTCTCCATTATCCGATATGCATAAAATTCCTTAGAAGAAACTTTTTTGTTTGTTGGTCTATTTGTTTCTGGATTAATATGATAAATATTAAAATGGTAACCATCTTCACCGTGACAAAATATTAATGGATACTGCAAGGCGTCATACATGTGATGAGTTTCAGCGATACGTTCCAACTTATTACTTCTTCGTTGTACCACAATGTCTCTATAGCTACTTTCACTGTCCACCATGACTACAGCTATTTCATTTACTTGAGGTGCATTAAATCGTCTTTCGTGCTCACCAATTGGCCTTTTATCTGCTCGAATGATTATTTTATAACTATCTGAAACCATTTTTTCCATTGCTGTTTTAAATATCTTTATTAATTCATTATTTTTATGAAGAAAGCGCTGTAAATAAAGAATTATATCTCGATGTAATCCTGTAAAAGTTGAAAGCCTTTGGTCCAGTTCGTGTTCTTCATTTCCTACAAAATAAACTTGTAAAAATTTCGGAGTATCATTTGGGAAAGACAATAATGATCCAATTTTATGATATACTTGTCCCTGTATTTTAAACACTGGATTGAATCCTGGTTCTTCGATTACTGCAGTTGCTCCAAATGAAGTCATTTGAAAGCATGCATTGTAACGCCTAATATTTTTTAAAAATTCTTTAGAATTATGTGTTTCTCCTTTCATAAATTCTAGGAATTCCGGTGGCAGAGATTTCAAGTCTGGTAATTTAATTTTACCATTCGAACAGCATGTACTCGGTGTTTCTCCTTTGAATTTTTTAGCTTTACAAAATTTACAAACTACATTCATTTTACCGATTACTACACTTGGATGTTGATTATAATTTCTAGTGGGATTATAATAAAACGCTTCATATTCAAGACTATATCCTCCCCGACGTTTTTCACGAATAGCATTTACGGTTGTTCCTGACGCTTGAGCTTCCATTTGATCATTTAGTCGAAGGTCACGCATTTTTATTGTATTTTGTATTCTTCTAGCATCTGTCTGTTCATTTGTTTCTCTTTTTCTTTGTAATCTTTTTCTGATTTTATCTGTCTCTCTAGAATCATTAAACTGCTCTTCAGTCTGGTTATTTCGCCTAAGATAATAATTTTCCCGAAGTAATGATAGACGCTGTTCTCTTTCTTCCGTGGTTTCATTTCTTCGCGACATCTTTTGCCTCTTCGATACAATTCGAGAACGCGAGAATACGCTCTTACGTTTTGGCATCGTTAGTGATATTTTTCACACTGCACTAAAAAAGAACACTAAACTTAATAAGATTTAATTCTTCACTGTAAAAATTATTACTCACTGTTATTTACAATCACACTACTTATAAGTTTTCTTTTGTTACGCAATTCTTGTAAAAAATCAACTAAAGCACGGTCTTGACTTTTCGTCTTATATAGTCGCGAAAATTATCCCCACTAATTACTAAATTTTCTGGATTGTTCTACAAATTTCAACTTTTGAATTTTTTAGAAAATTTGAAAAGTATCGAGAATGATCCAGAATAATTTCGACCAATTAAAATATTGACATACATTTTAGAGATTTCCAGAAATTTCTAAAATATTTTTGATCGTCTAAAACATTAGTATATACTTTGGAGCTTTTTCGATCATTTTAGAATATTCTAGATCATTCCAGAGCTTTCTTAATCATTCTAGAATGTTCTAGATCAATTTAGAATTTTCTAGAACATTCTTGGTTGGCTCAAATTTTAAGACTTTCTAGATCATTCCAGAAATTTCTAGAACGATCCAGATCATTTCCGATCAATAAAAATATTTTTGATCGTCTACAACATTTGTATATACTTTAGAGCTTTTTTGATCATTTTAGAATGTTCTAGATCATTCTAGAACTTTCTTGATCATTCTAGAATGTTCTAGATCAATTTAGAATTTTCTAGAACATTCTTAGTTGGCTCAAATTTTAAGACTTTCTAGATCATTCCAGAAATTTCTAGAACGATCCAGATCATTTCCGACCAATGATAATCACACATTTTTAGAGTTCACATCTTTCAACCCCTGTATCTGCAACACCCTTAGAGGTATCGACTTGCAACCACCATAGTGCACGATGGGAGCCTTGTACCTATTGCTACATACAAACACTATTCGTCTACGATATGTAGTTTTAGCTGCAAAGTGAAATATAGGGACACACACCTCAATTTTTATATATATATACAGATTAACCCTTTCTCGACTGCTGACGTAGATCATAGCCTCCTAAACTAGATGCCTGTCGCGTTGCTCGAAAACTTGGCAACAGTTGAAGCGGTAGACAGCGCCACCTGGTACAGATTGCACGACTTTTTCATTCAACAGCCACCAAAAATTTTATTAATTGCGATATGATATACGTAAAATGCGAATAGAATCGAAGAAAAGTCGATTATATATATCATTTATCTCTTCTTAAAATTATTGGTGACAGTTGAATAAAAAAGTCTTGCAATCTGTACCAGGTGGCGCTGTCTACCGCTTCAGCTGTTGCCAAGTTTTCGAGCAACGCGACAGGCATCTAGTTTAGGAGGCTATGCGTAGATTCACGCCATTGAAAATCTGTAACTCTGTCAGTGGGCGTTTCTTTCGTAATTTGTGTGTTACATATTTCTTAAGTGTGTACCCAGTGTTCATATTTTTGCAATAAAATATACTATGGATAGAAATATATTGATTAAAAAGAATATAATTACAATGTATATCCATTTGTAATATAATTGTGAATACAGAAAATCTGTTCTGAAATATTTTATTTTGAGAGTATAACGCCTGTAGGCGGGTCTTACTGCCAAAAAGACAAAATATTGCGGTCGCAAAAAGTGTTAAAATATATTTATAAAAGTTAAAGTATATTTTAAAAAATGTATAACGTTAAAATATATTAATAAAATTTTAAAGACTAAAGTGTCCTTAAAATAATAATCCTCTCTCTACAAAATAAATAAATAAGCAAATAAATAAAATAAAATAAAGCAATATATGAAGCAAATGATTAAGCTTGTTTTAACTATGACGGCAGTTAAGAAACGATTTTACAAGTCTGTCTTGCATTCCAATTCCATTCGTCATTTATATTTGACAATTTCACATTAAACCTATTTTTCTATTTAAAACAGTAAACCCCGCCTATTTAGTTAATTTTTATTTCTTCTAGTTTTCGTTTAAAAGATTCCAAATTTATCACCAATTATTCTATGAAGTAAATACCACTTGTGCGTATTTTTGTCAACATAAAGTAAGAGGTTTAACACGAATACTCAATGTCACATTTACATTTTTTTTCTTTTTCTGTATTGTTTTGTTTTGAAGAACGATGAAGGCGAGGCTGGTCTCCTTTAGAAAATAGGAATTCTTGATGCTAAAACTAATGTCTAAAAATCATCATTTTTTGTTTCATTTCTTTGCGTTTGACGTTGTTGTAATATAATTTGACCCGTAAAATTTTATATATATATATATATATTGTTTAATTTTCTTTGTTATTTTTAAAGATTTGATTCGTTATGTCATGCAAAACTTTATAAGAGACGGCCCCCTAAACCACTTTAAAAGAAAGATTTATGTATATCTCGAAAACTAATAACTGGAATGAGCTGCAAATTTGCACACCCACATTTTTCAGCATTAGGATTCATTTTATGTAAAAATTAATATAGATCATAATTCATAATTTTTATGAATATGAATTTATTAATATTTTTCAGAATTAAAAATATTTTTCAGAACCAAAAGTAATGATGGATTATGTTTGGGTTTCTTCACTGTATCTCGTAAAAAAGAAATTATATCGATGAAGTTATTTTTTGTGAAGATATTAATAAAAGTTTGAAATATGAATTTAACATTAGCACTTTCAAAATTTGAACGCTTATAACTCTGTGAAAAAATAAGTAAAATATACAACCAATATACTTTTTCACGTTGTCGCGATCCCAGGAATTCAAATATAAAATAAAAATGGAGCATTACCATTGAAAAAATCAAAGTTGTACGCGTTTTAATATGTAGACGACCTCCAATTCAAAATTTCAGTTCATTTTCTGAAACTACTCACAATTCCCCGTCGAATGATACCTATTACATTTTCCCACATCGATTAGCAACGAAGTTACGTTGAGTGTTGCGTTTTTTTTTTCCCTCGACTATACAAAACCTTAGAAAAGTGTTCCAAAAATGTCATGTAGTCGTGACCAAACTCCGTCATATTTTGATAAATTATACTTCAGCTACATACAATTAGTTGTATAGCTTTAACTGGTGTATATAATGTTTATGGCTGTTTACAGGGACACAGAAATAATTTAGAGACTTTAGAGCCTATGGACAGATTTTTATTTAAACGCATTTAAACGTGTTTATATTACATTCAACATAATAGAAGTATCATACATTAAGATTCATAAAAGCATGTTAGCTCAAGAAAAAATTATGTATACATTAAAAAATTAATTTACAGAACCACAGAGAAGAATTCAGATGATATTTTATAATAATTTTAATCAGGGCCCGAAATTTCAGCTTAGATTACACTCGCTGAAAAAAAAAAAAAAAAAAAAAAAAAAAAAAAGTTACTCGCCACAAAATATGATTAACGTACTCTATATTTTACGTATATAAGGTGACCAGAACTTTTATTGGAAAAAGAGGAGAAATTACGCAATGTCGTTTATTTTATAAGACAATAGACGACATTCAATTTGGAAAAAGAGATCATTTTAGAGGGCGCAAAATTGAATGAAAATGATTATAAAAACCGATTAAAAATCTACTTTACACAAGTGGTGAAAACATTTTTATCTATGAATTTGGATCAGTACAATTGAATTTAAATTAAAAATAATATACGGATACAATAGGAAAAATGCCTAATTTTTACAGGTGTCACTAGACAATATAGATTTTTTGTTTTTAAATTATTAATTTTTGCGATAGAATTTTTTTTTCTTTTTTCACTTCGATGCAGTTACATAAAAAAAGTTGGTAGACAATTTTTTTTATTAAAATCATAATCATAAAATAAAAATAAAATAAAATTGATAAATGAAAAAACAAAACTAATATTAGCAGATGAAATGATTTGTTTTAACAAACAGTCATTCTTTATCAACATTTAATAAAAGTTTAAAGTTATTTTATAGAAGTTAAAGTTGTTATAAAAGTATAACCTAAATTTGTCTTAGTAGTTAATAAGTTTATAAAGTATGTATATAAAGGGGATTTTTTTCACATGTGTACATTTTGTTTATTGAATAAAACAGCCGCTTTGTGGAAGCGTTTTTACCAGGAGGACATAAAATGAATTCAACTAACTTTTGCATATTTTTGTGAGGTGGTGGTAATTTTATAATTAAGGCCAATTGCCAGCACTAGAGCTCTAGATCTGAGTAAGAAAGACCTCCGTGGGGTCTTTCTAAGAGGTCCTACTCTATATTTACGCTAGTTTCGTAAAAAACCACGGAAACCTGTTAATGGTTAAGCCAACGATCGTACCGGCTATCTTACCCAGCGCCTCACATATGCCAGCTTCGAGAACAAAACCTTTCAGTCACTGGTGGGCCTATTGCTATGAGGAATATTATTCATGCGAAAGTAAGAAAACACATCAACCCACTGCGTACCAACTGGAGCACCACCTTCTTAATGATTCCATGGCAATTTCAATAGTGATTCCGTGTTCTGGTTCAAAAGACCGTACAAATATAAGGAATACTCATTTTAAGTAAATTGGAGTGTAAAGGTTGATAAATTTTTATTTACCAACTATGTGAAAAATACCAGAGCCGTGAATCGAACCCGGGTACTTCGCTTAACGCACGGATGCTCTATTCCGCTCGTTAAGCGGAAGTACCCGGGTTCGATTCCCAATCTTATATTTTTCAAATAGTTGGTAAATAAAAAATTATCAAGCTTTACACTCCAATTTACTTAAAATGAATATTCACGGTTGATGAATTCATGAATAAATATTTCTAAAATATAGATAATACTTTTATTTTTTTGTGATCCGAAAAATCTGAATAGACCAAAATGTGCTTTGGCAAGTTTATTAGAAAGTTGTTCTTTTGCGAATCAATTGTAGAAAAAGTTAGTATTCACCGTTCGATACAGCCAATAGTCGATTGAGGTGAAATTTTTAAAATTAAGGACTAAATCCTTTTCATCTGAAAAAGAGGACAGAGGATGAAAAGCATAAAAAAAGGACTTTTTAGTGCTGTATATATATGTATATATTTGTTTAAAAGGGCAGAGTGATGAAAAAGAAGAATGTTCTCTTAAAAAGATTATGTATGGTCAACTTACCTAAGATTAACATTATTTTACGCTTTTATTTATTTATTTATTTATTTATTTTTTTTTTTGTAGCACCGTATACTATAAGAATTCTATCTACATTTAAACCGAAATTTCACTCGCCATATTAAAATTTCCAATCGCGAATGGCGAGTTGGCCAGCGAAAATTTCGCGACCTGATCTAACTGATGCCAAATTCGGTTCCAATAATAATGAGTTGCAAAGAACTAGTTGTATAGCTCTTATTCGTGTACATAATAACTCTGACTCGTGTACAGACACACACGAAAGAATTTCGTACTATTACGGTCTATAGACGGTATTTCTTATAAGTAAATTTTAAAATGGTTACATTACATTAAACATGATGAGATAAATTTATGTTGTTTAAATGTTTAAAATCATACTTTTTGCCGAAAATTGTGAGTATAGAATTGGTAATTAGTTTACAATGTTATACAAAATATTTCCGATAAGTTATGGAATCATTTGGCTGGAAATTTGGTCAAAATATTTATGAGTTACTCAGGATTGTGAGTTACAAGGGAATATATACATGCACATATATACAGATAGATAGATATAGGCAGACAGCTATAACTGAAGGTTGAGGGGACAATACGATAACATCTGGTTATGTAGCGAGTTAATAATACACACAATTATTTTGAATAGTATGGTATAAAAAAAAATCCCTTTTGGGCAAGCTTAAAGGCAAAGGTCCTTTACGTTAATGTTACAAACGTAAAGAAATATTACATATGCATTAACAGATACTTAGCCAATGGCTTTGTTACCACACATTGCATTATTTACGCCGCTATTCTCTTTTGAAGAAATTTTATTTTGAATTGAAAAAGGGTTTTATTAATTCTACTTAAAATTTTAGGCTAGATTTATTGGTCAGTAAATGCTTTTTGCTTTTTTTTTAATTGAAGCTCATAATCATTCAACAAATAGAAGCCATAAAGATATACAATTTGGTGACAAAACTTGGACTTAGCAATGGAATTTGTAAATTGGCGGCAAAATTTGATAGTTGACGACGAAATGTTTTAATTGGCTACGGAATTCGTTATTTGATGACAAAATTTGGTGAGCTTGGCGATGGAGAATGACAGCTTTGGCATCATTATATTTTCTTCCCACGCAAAAACCTCATATATCTGCACAGACCACTATCTTGTTTCTACAAGAAAAAAAGTCAAAGGAAGCTGTAACGTATTACTCTCAACTTCAATCGTAAATTTTAAATTCTTTTCTAAACCGGTGTTTTAAACTATTCACCACAAATGATATTTTTACTAAGATTAACATATTATTTTAATTTTATATTTTTAAATGATTAATTAAAGCTATTATCATGGTTTTTACATAGAATAATAATAAAGGAAGAAGGAGCATAAGGTTTCTACATAAGCTGTTGTGTTGCCACAAAAAACAGCGATTATTAACAAGCCTTTATTAACAAACTTCAATATTGAGAGGATCAAAAGTAGCTTTCGCTGGCATTTCACTAGAAGGGGTTTGTAAGCATTAAGACTATTGGCGTGCTCCTTCTTCCTCTATTATTATTCTATGGGTTTTTATATTTTCAGTGGTCTTTTTTATTATCGTTTGCACGTGACGTAAGCATCAGATTATAAATTTAAGCAATTAAAGCGAGAGAATTCGGCTTCGTCACAATTGACGAAAAATCTCTTTTTAACTTATAACTTTTAAGCAATTGAAGCTATCGAAAAAGTTTAAATACAAAAATTGTTCTTTAGGGTAGGGCGGTAATTCGCCTGATTTTCATTTTTTTTTCTATTTTCAATATTAAAGAAATGAAATTTTCCACCCCCCCCCACCATTTCCACCCCCTTTTAGCTGGATACCCCATCTAAGAACTCGGCCGAGATTTTTACTGTTCTGACAACATATTGCGATCTGGTTAAATTTAAATAAAAATTACTCCAGTTATAGAGTTCACAACTTACATGGGAAAAAGCGTTATACATATATATATATAAAATTTTGAATGGAGGGTGGTTTTAGGTTCATGATCGGTGAAGATATGAAGAAAGTTTTCAGAAGTCGCGTCACGAGAACCATTGCAATTGGTAGATTTCCTACAAGGAATCTACATAAAAAATCTCAGTAATGAGTGATGCAAAAAGTAAGTTGATTCTCCTTATCGGCGGATTCAGTAGTTAATATGTTACTAATATTAAACCTATTAATTTCCGAAACGTCAGTGTAGGCCATGTGTTGAGACTCAAAAATGTTTTGTGTTCCGTCTGTGTGTTTGCCTGTGTTTTTGTCACGCGATAGCGGCCACAAAATTCTCGCTATTTATTTGAGACTTGTTACATATGTTCATGAGTACCACGGAATGAGCTGTATAGATTTAGGTGTGAAATCCATTTGCAGTTCGTGTACATGGACACGCCAAAGTTTTTCTTATCATTACGGCCCATGTGAAAAATTTGTATGTACCTCGATAGCGGCCACAAAAATCACGCTATAGACTTGCAATTTGGTACACGTGTGCATTCGAACAATTATTCAGTAGATAGAATAAGTTTAATAGTTTGTACTGGTGTGGTTCGTGGCTCTTTTACAAGGACACACAAAATAACTTTATAACATTAGAGCCTCTGGATAATTTTCTATTAAGCGCATTTGGAAGCTTTTTAATGCATTCAAAAAGATGATATTAACATGCATTATTGAAATGCTTAAAAGCATGTTTTCTGTAGAAAAAGGTATGTATAGACTAAACGATTTATTTAAAGGGCCATACAAAATAAAACCAATGACATTCTGTAATCATTCAAAAGATGTTAAATTTCGTTTATTCCTTGTGTGTTTTTAATTGGAGTGTATAATAAATGTGATTCTTCTACAGGGAGACACAAAAGAAAACAGTATACGGTATTTCTCAAAAATACATTTTAACATTGTAACATTAACGCTACAATTAATATTTTTACTATCCCATTATAAATAATGAAACTAACGTATATCATTAGAATGTTTAAAAGCATGATTTCTCTGGAAAATGGTTAGCATATAATTGATAATTAAATAAGAGGTCTATACAAAATATTTCTCATGTGGTATGCAATCCTTTGACTTGAAGTTTTATACAAGCATTTACGATTTACAAGTTGTGAACACAATGTTGTTAGTTACAAAGAAATATATATATACACATTTATACTGATATAGACAGACATATACAACGGAGGTTTGAGGGGAGGGGGGTAGCCCTCCTCAGAAACGTATAATTATGTAGCTAGTTAATCATATGCATATGTATATATATATATATATATATATATATATATTTAATTGTTTGAAATAATATGGATCAAATGATAATAATCTGCTGAATAATAAAGGATCCAAATAGGACGTTGAGGCTCCTTGTTTGCAGATAATAGTAGTAATAATAGTAAACCTGTTTGTATTTGTTTATAAGTTGTTTTGAAATCTAAAATTTAAAGTATATACTTCTTTTTTTCTTTATGTAAGTATTTCAAATGTATCAATTTTCCTCAAATATTGTAACCTCTTTCTTAATTTAATGAATACTCATTCAACAATATAAACAAATAAGACCCACAATTCAATTGTTATTATATATATATAGGAGTGCTTCATACTAACATTTTTGACATTGAAATGAAATGAAATTAACTATTTCCTCCTAATAAATTATAAGTCGATATTTAATTAAATATAATTATCTGTTCGTTTTAATGAACATGAAAGTATCTGTCTTCTAACAGATATGGAGTTCTCTTAAACGTGACATTTAAAATAATGTTTAGATAAGAGTGCTTCTTCGTAACATATTCCCATTTGAAATGCAGCTTTGACATCATAACAGCGGCCTGTAATAACGTCATCTTAAATTTGAATACAAAGGCATAAATGACTCTTGAATCTCTTGACATTTTACGCGTTTAAGTATTTAATCTTACTCATTAAAGCGTTGTGAATCTTGAAATATGAAGCTAGGAATTAAATTTTCTAATGCCTTTGTAGATAAATCTAGCTTAGAAAATGTTAGTGATAAATTATTTCGAGGAAAATTAATATGTATATTAATTGAAAGGTATCTAAACACTTACATATTACAATGATTTCTTCAGATTTTGTAAATATTTCATAAATAGTTACGGTGCGATGTAAAACCCATCCAACCAACCCAAATAGTTACGATATTTAAATATAAACTTAAATTTATTAGAACAAAATGTTTACAAAAGTTCAATCTTATGATTTAACAAAAATATTACAAGGAGTATTAGGCGAAAGTGTTTGTTGTATTTTATATTTACGAAATTGTAAAAGGTTGACTATTACATTTTGCGATTAATAAATTCTTTGATTTAAAGTGAATATAAAGGAACTAAATACATTTGGTTTCGATAACGTTTTCAAGTTTAATTTAGTGACAGAGTTATTGAAACATTTTTTTGATTTTCTTATAATTTAACAATATATATATTAATATATATATATTATTAAATTTTGAAAGCGATTGTTAAATTTTTAATATAATAAAAAGCTGAAAAATCGCTTCAAAAAATTCATCATTAAAATTAGTTCTACTATTGAAATATTAGTACCATATTTAATTCCAAATTTTCCAAAAAAATATGTTTTTTTCTTTTTTTTCTTTTTTGAATAATGTATTCCATTTAAGAAATATGCAATAAAATCATATTTAAATGCTTAAAGTATTCAACGTTATTTCAAGATACAGTTCATATAAAACATTTTTGATATGCATAATGCTACAACAACGTTATTAAATTTGCGTAGAATATACATAAATACGTACTATGGAATAAAAATACAACTTTCAATGACTAAGTTTGAGTCAGATTACGCAAACAGATGACGGAAATTTCTTTATGCCATAAAACAATAATTATTCAAATGCACTTTTCAAGTTTTTTTTTTTTTTTTTTTTTTTTTTTTTTTTTAAGGATAATTATATTTTATAAACTATATGATGCTGTTAAAACATGTATATATATACGAAATTTCTTAAAAACGAATATGTGTACGATATAAAATGATATAAAATTAAAGATTATTATAATATAACGTAAAACAGAGAAAGCTAGCGCTAAAAGCTGCTTAGCTAAAGAATGTTTTTATTAAATAAGTAACTTATAAAACAAGTCTTTATATATATGAATTAAAAATAAAAATTTGAAGATTAGAAAAACCAACAGGAGATTTTTCTCTGTTTTACGTTATATTACAATAATCTTTTATTTTATATCATTTTATATCGTACACATATTCGTTTTTTAAAAAAATTCTTATTTAAAAAACATTGTTTAGCTAAGCAGCTTTTAGCGCTAGCTTTCTCTGTTTTACTTATTATTATAATAAATTTTAAATTTGTTTCCCCACCTTTTTTTTAAATGGCTTTAAACTTTTTAGTTAACGACCTTGACTGTAGGATTTCTTTACAAATATTTTGTACCTTTCATATGTTCACACAGTTTAAAAGAATTTGCATTTTATGGAATAATAATTGTGATTTAAGAATAGCTCTTAAAATCCTTGCAAATTAACTGTCATGTCTTAACTTACAACCGAATGTTTCAGTGTTTTCCTCTTTCGATCTATTTCAGATCTGTTGGATTTCTATTCTGTTAAAGGTGGTTTTCTGTTTGGTGAGAAGTTGGGGGCTAAGGATGGTTATTGGCTAATTGCTACTATCCTTTCAGAAACTTCTCTTTAACTCCTACACGGAAGGGCCTCCCTGATGAAGACTTCTGTGTGTTTTGGGGTTTTATTTCATGTCATTTGTTAAATTATTCCTATATATATATCGAGTTACCCAAAAGTCCGTTAAGGTAGGGAAATTCAATAGTTTAGGTTGGTAAAGAGTTATAAATATGACACGCATGCTTGAATTGACACGATGTTTTATTTTTAAAAAATGCCATTAAATGTTCATGTTGATGCTGGATTTTGTAGAGATATCATTGCAGTGTAAGACTTACAAGGGAAGGTCACCAACTGTTCAAAAAGTACTTATACATGTTATATGTACTCTTAAAGATCTAACTGAGCTGATAATAAAAATATCCATTTTATCGGCAGATGCGCCTCCTAACGTGAGTTATTCACAATAAAATTTTGTAAATTACAGGTTCTTCAGTAAAGTACTTTGAAGAATTTCTATCATGAAAATCAATTTTTTAACACATTCTCGTGCTAATTATGACTATTTATATTGTTAGTAAAGTATATTATTATGTGTTTAACAATTATTTTGAGACAGCATTAAATTTATTTACCATATGTAGCCATGTGTAAAACATTTATAATCAGAAAGATTTTCCTGTACATCAACAAAATCGACATTTTGGATATTGACATTGCATGGTGGAACAATAAAAGAAATTTAATGCACTAACATAGAAATGGAGGGGGAAATAAGCGGCGAAAAATTATACTTTCAAAAAATTAATAATTACATTATTACCTACAATATAAAATTTTAATGACAATGAATTGTATAAAGTAATAGTTTTCTTCATTATTATGAAAGTTATAATATCTTCTTTTTTAGTTTAATTGATTTTTTTCATTCTTTTTAATACTTTTCATACAGTTTAGAATGTATAAATTTATTGTTGAAATCCATTCTTTGTCAAGGATTCGAACCCGGCGCTACTGTGAGGGAGTTAGGGACGCTAACCACAACAATATACGGACGACCTTTACTAATAATATATAAAATGGCTTTTAGAATGAGAATCTTTTATAAAAATAATTATAATGATACGGAGTACATTGTTAAAGAATCTGTAATTTAAAAGCTGTAATTGAGAATAACTAGCGCTAGGGGACGCATTTGCTGATAAGATGGATATTTCCATTGTCAGCTCAATAAGACATTTCAGATGATATATAATATGTATAAATACCTTTTGAACAGTTGGTGACCCACCCATGCTAATGTCACATCCAAATAATAGTGCGAGAAACATTCGCGCGACGTGCAACTTCACGAACATTAACTTCTCAATGCGTAAATGAACCCGCTATAGATCCCATTACTTCCTGAACTGTCCTGACAGCACTTGTGTAGGGTCTGAGTCGCCCACTATGGTCTTGATAGTAAAAAAAATGCGGATTCTCCTTCTGAAAGTAGAGCTTCATTTCCAGTGCATTTTCTGGTAAAGTCAACATGCTGTTAGTGCTGGTGATTCTCTCTCAGGGGACTCCCTCTTGGTGATTCCCTCAGTCAGATTTTCTTTTTAATTACAGCTCATTTTATACACGTTTCTCATGCGGTGTCACTAACTTTTTGCTGCCTAGCACCATCTGTGTGCCATTTTCCCACTTTTTTCGTTTCAATAAAACCGCATATCATTTTGAGCATGTGTGACAATTTTTACCTCCGTAACTAAATTATTCCCTGAATTTATAAATTTTCAAATATTAACTGACTTTTGGGTCACCGGTATATATATATTAGTACGACGTGTCGTGCCATTTCTTTTACACAACGGCGTTACCAAATTTATCAAATTTATCTATCCCCTTGAATTAACGTGCAAACATTTTTGTTTTTAACTAAATGTATGATTATGTATGTATGTAATATGTAACTGAATGTGTTTGTCATTATATCCGTTCGGATTCTAGGTCTGGAATTTTATAATTTATCAAAAATTAATACAATTATTTATCAAGACAAATTCCAGCTAATGTCGTATATTTTAGTTCAAACAAAGTATTGGTTAAAAAGGTATTGAATAAACACCCCATTGTAACTTTAAAATCATTAAAACGAGAAAGAAAAAATAAACATAAATAAATAATTAAGGAAATATATTTATGTTTATATGAAAAAAAAAAAAAAAAAAAAAAAAAAACGAACGTGCAAAAATGATTTATTTTATAATATTTACAATATCACTGAGAACATAGAACAACATAGAACACTTTAGCGAAATTTAAAAATTTGCACCGAAGTAGTTAGGACGCTTCTCGCCAAGATGTTCACTTTGTAAGGGATAGCAAAGTAATGCTACAATTAAAACTCGCACTTGATGCGTAACACATGAATACGAAGGTTGTAAGATTCGATTTAAGTAATAGAGTTAGTTCCAATCCTAAAATAAAATTGTAAATTGTAATATGCTAATTTCATAAAGTAGTTTGGAAAGCGAATAGTATAAAAGTAGGAGGATTGCTTTTAGAGGTCAGTTGGAGTTGGTCAGTTGGAGAGGAGTTAAAGTTAGTCGGAGTGAGAGTTGATGGAGCTAGCTGTTAGCGGCTTAGGATATAGTTAGATGTAAGTCAAGTAGATAGCAGCGTCAGGGAATCCTCCTGCTAATCGAAAGATTACTCGGCTTTAGAAGCAAATTTAAATAAAGGTAGTTGAGATCATTTGTGAGTAATTAAGTAAAGGAAAGTAAAGTATGGGGTTATTTATTAATATCAAAGTATTTAAGAGGGCTGCCCATTTTAAGTAGTAAATTACTAGATGCCAAAGTCCAGCGTCCCCTTCTTATTTATGCTCCATTAAAGCTCAATTGATTTTACAAATCTGACTCTGTCGTTTCTCCATAGTTTAAGTATTTCTTTTACAGCTGCAAGTCAATCTAAAGTTAAATAAGTAAGCTGGCAGCATTCAACCTTTAAGTTAAGTCAACCTTAAGTGAACTTCAAGTTCAAGCTAAATTAGCATGGAGGACGCGCGTTCTCCACAACTTACGCAATTGCGATAGCTAATTTAAGGCATATGCAAAATGAAAACAAAAGTTTAAAATCCTTCCAAGAGCCTCCTGTGCTAAAGCTCCCCAAAGAATCTTTAAGAAATCAATATTGTCAATACCAATGCTAAAGGATGAAACACAGTTATTACATGCCTTTATGACTTTACCTGTTGCACTAAATTAAATTCTGTTTTGTGCAGAATTTCATATCTATTAATTAAAAAAGAAAGAAAAATGGGCTTTTTTTATGAAAAATAGGTCTCTATTATTATTATTATTATTATTATTATTATTTGTTATTTTTTCATGCTGTAACTTTTGTCTAAAGAAATGTCAATAACTTCATTAAAAAAAAAAAAAAAAATAGTTTGACTTATTTCTAGATGTGATTTCCGATTTTTTATTTAGATGTTGCAATTTTTCTTAACAATAAAGTTTTATATTTCATTTCTTATTTGTATTAAAAATACTTTAATAATAATTATGTAAGAGAATTAATAACAGTATATCTATAATTTGCTATTGAAAATGCATAAAATTTATGGAAATGTTTCAAATTTTATGTCTTCAATTCTTAAATCAATTATGGTTTTAAAATTGGTAGTTATTTGTTAAGTTGATGTTTATTGGCTAATTTTCTCATGCAGCTAAATGCATTTTTAGCTTTCTGCTGTAACATTATAATGTTGAAATTATATGCAAACAATGATATACTTATAGATGCATGGCTAGTTAGTACTCACTTTTATAACTTAAGTTAACAATACACGATTTGTTTAGCTGCTGGTGTGGAATTTTTCCATTCTTATGTAAACTATATAAAATTGACATGAATTCTTTTTTCTTCAATATTTGATTTAACACCATTGTATTACTATTACTTTATGCTTCTTTGAATTGCCTTGTTACTATTTTGTAGACTTTTGTTAGCATCGAGCTAATTTATTTGGTGAATGTTATTTTTCTATGTAATTCTAAAAGTTTTTCGTATGATACTATCAGTGAATTTTTTATTGTCATACAATAGATGAAATGTAATAAAAATTTCTTTCTGATTCCGCGTTTTTTTTTTTTTTTCTGATAAAATTATTTTAGAATGTTACAGAAATTATTAGTTTGACACCATTTAATAAATTGAAATATATATTTATTTTTTAGACATTTCTATGTGCTCGAATCATGAAGTAGTCACTGCCTGCCTTATATATTTTCAATTATTATACTTTGTGGTTGTTTAAAGTATTTTGTACGATATTTCTTTATTTATTCTCTAATGTCATAGGCATTTTTTATTGCTTATTATTATAGGCTTTCTCATTTTGTTAATTTACTTTTTTTATGTTGCTTTCTGTGATATTTTAGAAGATTTTTCATATATATATATATATATATATATATATATATTGTGAAGAATTAAAAAATATATATAGGCGTGTTAATGCAATTAACAGAGGTACAGAACCAATCTGAGTAGCGCGAGTCAGAATCGTCAGTATCTATATAATATGTCAGGGGTCTGTTAAAACTGTTAGATTGGTTCCTACTGCAACAATGACAAGTTATCAAGCTTGAAGCGATTCTGAACAGGGAGATATAAACGGAGCATTAGAGAGAGGTGATAGCATATCGAAGGCAGCGATGAAATTTGAATTTTCTTGTTCGAACATTTTACAAGAGTATCGTGAATATCTGAAATTTGGCAAAACATAAATTTCAGACATCTCTGGGCTGGTAAAAATTCTTGGTGAAACAGACCTAATGACGACTGACGAGAATCATCAAATGTGATAGGCGAGCAACCTTTCCTCCAGTTGCTGCAGATTTCAAAACTGGGACAGCAATAAGTATTAGCGTGCGAACTATTCAATGAACCAGCATTTGTATGAGATTTTAAACCGAAAGTCCACTCTGTAGATTTTTTGACTACACGATACAAATTTTACGTATTGCGTGGGCTCGCCATTACCATTATTAGACTATTTTTGACTGCAAACACACTGCTGGTCTTACGGTGCTCGTTTCTACATTTCTAGGTCGGATAGATGTGCACGGGAATGGAGACTACCTGATGAATCTATGGACTTTATCAATTCATATAGACCATATTTACATAACAATAGGAGATTGTTCAAGCTGGCGGAGGCATTATCATGATATGGGGCATGTGCAGTTGGCGTGATATGGAAGGCATGATATGTCTAGATACGATTCTGACAAGAAAGAAGTACGTAAGCAACCTGTTCATTTACCTGCATCCATTTACGGTCATTGTGCATTCCACAAAATTATTTTTCCCAGTTTAGATACGTCCAGTGACTACATAAATCCTCAGACATGAACATTACTGTGCATATCTGCGATGCCATACAACATGCTGTTCAAAAGAGTTCTTCGCCTCGCAACCCTATTGATTTGTGTATTTGCCCTGCATGATTCATGGTATGAATTAACTCTAGCACATCTTAAAACATTAGTCGAGTCCATGCTACATCGTGTTGCAACAACACTGCATGTTCGCAGGTTTATTACACAATATTAGTCTACTGTAAAAGATTTTTGGCCCTTCAGTGTATGTATATACTCATATATACCGGGTGATAAAAAAAAAAAAAAAAAAAAAAAGGTCTTACACTGATTATGTCTTAAACTAAGAAGGATAGAAACATACTTCCAATTACAAAATTACTGAAATTTATGAGTAGATTTCAGGTGTGGCATTTTATTGCACAAGGGCTGTAAACACATCAAAATACAAAATTTAATTCTTATACGCTCCCTCTTATCATATGACTTATATTTATAAAAATATTCTCTTCGTTCCAAGAAGAAAAAGAAAATCTCGCTGAGTTATTGCACTTTGAAAGTGATGACGTATACCACTATAATTTCAATTTCAGCATCTATTTTTTGAAGCCAAAGTGCTCAGTTTAAGGGGTTATTTATGAGATGATAAAAAATAAAAAAAAGATCGTTTTATTTTAAAATAGAAATTAAAACCAATCAAACACGTGGAATATGGAACTTAATGGAAATCTATGTTATTCTGTATTATTAAAAAAATTAATAGTTGAATTTCTTATGGTGGGTCACCTGCAAATTAAAACACGTTAAGAGAGGAAGAATATTAAAAGACTAGCAAACTCTTGTGAAATGATCGCAGTTTATTTCTTTTTAACACTTTCCAACATGGTTGAAAACTGTTAATGACTTCGTTTTTTTTGAGAATTTCTAACAAAGTTAAAAAGTGTTAATAACTTTAGTTTGTTAGACTCTCCATACGTTTTTCTGTCTCTCTGTCGCGCTCTAACTCCCTTAAATATTCACGATTTTTTTTTTTTTTTAAACTGACATATGTTATTCGAGTTCACTATCGGATGTTCCCTATTAGAAATGAGTGAATTCTCATGCTGACTTGTGTACAGGGACACCCGAAAGTATTCCATAGCATTGTCTTCTATGAGACGTATTTATATAAATCATATTTCAACATCTTTAATTTACACAAATATTAATAAAATTAAAATATGTTATTCAAATTCACTATCGGATATTTTCTATTGAAAATCGAGTAATTACCACAACATGTTTGTATACGAGGCCACCCGAAAGTATTCCAAAGAATTACGTTCTATGAAAGATATAAACCAAATTTTAATTACTTTACATAAATCTTAATGAAATTGAATTATGTTATTCACATGTGCAAAAGAATGCTTTATATAGAATATAGTGCGATTAGCTTTAGATTTACAGGGCCTAACAAAAATGTCCAGTTACATTAAGGGTTATTATTGGAAAATTCCTGGGATTGCATTTTCATTTACATTAAGCGTCTTTAGTATTTTCTAACAATTTTAAACAGTGAATACGATTTAGATTTGCGTATTTGTCTGTCTTAGTTTCCACCTGTCTATCTGTCCGTCTGACACCCCCAGCGTCCGTAAATATTTTCAGAACTTTTAAAAAATGATATATGTAATTTAGATTCACTATGAAATGTTCCCTATTTAAAATAGTATTAATAGGTCCTATACAACTGGTTTGTATACATTAACGCCCCAAAAAAGCCATTGCATTGCGTTTTGGGACAGACATTTTTATAAATCACACTTAAATATTTTTCTGCTGTAAATTCCCATTTATGGTTAATATGCTAAAATCATATTTTGTATAAAATACGATACAGTTAACCTTCAGATTTACAGGTCTACTCTAAAATACTCAAATACTTTATGGGCTGAAGTTAGAATTTGAGTGTTGCATTTTCTTTTGGATTACGCATCATTAACACTTTCGAAAAAAGTTTAAGAATGATTATGAATTCAAATAGTGTACCTGTTTGCCTTTCAGTTTTTCTGTGTGTCCGTTTTGTGATAATGTAGACAAAGAACATTGACAATTATACGATATAACAATACACACAGTTGGAATATGTTAATAATCATTGCTTACCATATGATTTTTCGTTCTTTTATATTTACCTTTATAATTTGAAACGTGTATGTCTTATACCAATTTCACCACACAATTTGAATTTTAATTCATCAGAAACAAAATTATTATTAGTTTTTCTGGGATGAAACGCTTTTTATATTTAAAATAAATCATTCAAAAAACAAGTTTTAAAATAAAATTCATGTTTGACGACTCCTTTCTCATATTTTCCCAGGCACGACAGTTTTAGTATTACCAATATAACGACTTTTAAACTTTTGCGCAATGTTGGTGATGCCAGTTTAATTAATTGATTTATTTATTCATTTTGGCATGTAATTAAAATAGTATTACTACTAATAATAATAATATCCTTTTTTCGATTATAATTTTTATTATTGCGTTTTTTAGCCAATTTATGGCAAAAAGTCTTATTTTGTTTATGTCTTTAATGTATTGCTATAGAATTAAAATGAAGCTTGCAAAGATTGTAAGAATACATCTTTAAAAATTTTTTTTTTCTTCAAAAACTACTTTTTTCTTACAATATGGTTATGAGAAATTAATTTTCCGTCCTGTGTGAGCAGTGTTCTTCGACATAAAATATATATTGCGAAAATTACATTTAATAGAAAAAAATGTTCAGATTAGATTTAGGTAGTTTAATTGTAGGCTTAATTTGGAATATTGTATATTGTATATAAATTATTTGCACATGACATTGTATACGTAAATTTAGTCTTATATGTAAAACACAGAACACAAAATGAAATACGCATCCATCAATAACCAAGTATTGCTCCAATTTATCCAAATACTTTGTGTAACCCTGTAAAGGATGAATGATTGCCATACCACAAAGCATCCATTTACGCATATAAAAAATATGTTCATTTAATTTTGTTTAGAGCAGCCTATAGATACTGTGCTTGTGAGAAATTTCGCCCATAGACGTAATGTATTTGAATTCTGTTGCTTTTTATACGAACCCTTTGTCTGATCTCAACGAAAAACTCAGTGTAGCATCACTATATGTTACCAATTTAGAGTACCGAATTTAGACATCTCGCTACAATTTGTTCTTGAGATATGCTAATTACAGGCAGACACACACACAAACCAATAGCTAAAAACATAATTTTAGAATCAGTGGACCTCGAAATGGGACCTCGAAAATCATTGGACCTCGTATAATAAAAAGTAAATTTCGAAAATTTTACGCAAAAGCAATACTTTTTTCATACCATCTATATGGGTCAGAGAAAGTATAAAGCAAAAAAAAAAAAAAAAAAAAAAAGCAAAATGAATTAGAAAATCCTCCTTTAGTGCACGAATTATTCATAAATTTTATTTGCTAAGTTATCCATGTGTTTTTGCGTGTGTAATCTTTCGGTGAAAGGCATACATTACAGTGTAAAATAACCGCCTTTCTGAAAATGAAAAGGATGTTTTATTTATTTTATTTTTTTATAATTTTTTTTTCCGCGATGACCAATATATGCCTCATTTCAAAATCTAGGGTAATTACAATTTCTCACTTTTCATATAATCCCTAAGACTAAGCAAAAAATGCTAGAATTTTCAAATTGCAATAACTCAGTGAAATTTTCACTTTTAAAGATGACTCTTTTTTTCTTCTTAGACTGAGGGGAATACTTTTCTATACATAAGTCATATGATAGGAGGGGCTGTATAAAAATTAAATTTCCTATTTTAATATGCATATAGCCCTTTGTACAAAAAATGCCATATTTGAAATCTATTCTTAATTTGTATCAATTTTGTAGTTAGAAGTATGTTTCTATCATTTTTAGTTTAAGAGATAATCGCTGTAACATCTATTTTGAATGACATATACATATATTATTATTTGTTTAACCTCATTGCTAAATGAAGATACACGAATATTGCGAAAGAAAAAGTGCATTAAAAGTATTATTTCTGTATTTTGCATGTTTATAAAGAAAACGAGCATGTCTGTTGAACATAATATATTGTAAAATGTAAATATTCTAGTACCAATAACTTATTTTCTGTACAATTTTATAATCGATTTAGTACGTAAGCAAATGACGTTTTATTTCGAAATATTCACTGAAATATAGAGAGATTAACACTTTTTAAATGCAAACAAGCTAGAAGTTTGTAAAAAAAATAATAAATAATAAGAAACTCTCTTTTTATTCATCGTAATACGCATAAAAAACTTATCTATATTTAAAGTAATATTAAAAACAAATAAAATATATTACTGTTTTTCAAGAATTTTTGAATAATTCTAAAAATGTCACTCTTTGAAATTCAATTCATTTATTTCTTTAAACTTTTGTTATGTTATAATTCCTAAAAAATATATTAAACAAAACTTTCATGATGGGATATAAGTAATAAATATAATCAAATACACAGAGTGCGTGCTAAAATGCAGTGTTCGTGCTTGTTCTGTCAAGAATAAGATATGAATGCAATTACGTGTCGTACATACATGAATGAATTTTTGAATTTCAGTTTTAAATTTGAAATGAAGTAATCAAAATGAGTTGTCTGACTAATATTCCTAGAGAAATTTTATAATTTAATTCAAATTAGGTACGTGAAGGAAATTACTTATTATGTATTATTTTTAATATAAATGCTTTTAAGATTCATGGAAACTTTTTCAAAAACTTTGAACGATAATAACTTAATATTACACACGAATGACGTTTTTCTATATTTCAGACAAATTTCACTTTTTTGTTATTAGAGTTATTATTATTATTTAATTGAATGTGGTATTAACATTAAAATAAGTTCTTCGGTAAAAAATAAATAAATAAATAAAATAAAAATAGAAAAAAAAAAAAAAAATAGATTTAAATTATATTTTAAGGCTTAATGTATTTTATATTATAATCTTATTAATATTTTGTGTTATAGGCTTAATATATGTTTTAGTAAACATAAAAATGCTTTTGATTCCTTTAATTCGATAGATAAATATTATAGAACAACATATATTTTATTCACCTGTCGGATGTGGATTCAAATTTGTATTAAATTAGTATTTTTTGCATTAATTTAATATATTTAAAATTAAGAAATTTCCATTTTACCGAAATAAAAATACAAATTATATTTAACTAAACATATAATTAATGTACATTTAAGTTAATATTTTTACGGCTTATTTATTTTATTCAAAAATACAATACTTAACTATTTAAGATTTTAATTAGTGATTTTGAATGATTATGGAGTATATAACTCTCTTACAGGGTCATGTACATATTAAAACTTGTAAAATCAACATTTTGACATATGATAACAGTTAATTTTGGAAATTCTTTAATCACGGCAGTTTGGAAGAATTTATATTTTATACACTTTTAATTAATTATTTTTAGACTTATAAATTAAAATGTATTAAATGTACATCCATAAATAAAACAAAATATCGCACGTAAAAATATTTTTTATTCACTCAGGTAATAACCGAGAAAAATGTGTTACAAATAAAATTAAATAAAAAAAAAAAAAAAAAAAAAGTAAAGTAAACTATAAAGAACATGTGTGTTTGTTTAAACTTATTTGATTAACTACACTATCTAGCAATAAGTATTTGGACATATACGAATTTATAAGCATTGTCAAATAGCTATTTAAAAAAAAAAAAAAAATAGAAATTATCTTAAAACTTTAGTAGTGTAAAAATCATGGTATATCTCATAAATTTAGAAAAGAAAATGTATCCTGAAGAGGAAAAGTGGACCAGTAAAAAAATTAAGAAAAAATCAATTATTTGAAATCACCCAGTAAAAAGTAATACTTCAAAGGCGTTTTGGCTGTAGCATGTGTTTATGGGGATTTTTCTCGTTATCCGTATGAATTTTTATGAGATTACCACATATATTCACTGAAATATATATATATATATATATTAATTGCAAAAAGAAAAAAATATCCACTCTTTTAATTATAACACTAGGGTACATTCAAGCATTCTGCAATCAGAATGTAAACATGTTTAATATCTTACGAAATATGAGCATTTTTACTAATAATAATTTTACTAATAATAATTTTACTAATAATAATTTTTAACCACGCATGCGAGCCTTTAAAAATTTTATTTCAGTAATTTAGTAGCCAAAAGTATTGAGCAACTCATATGAAAACCCAAACAAGTATCGTGTAAATTAAAAAAGTTATGAGACACAGAATGAACAGAAGTTCAGAAGTTCTAAAAAAGGAAGATGATAGAGGGTTTTATCAATAATTATTTACAATCAGCCAACACTGTATTATTATTGGGTATTGATTGGATGAAAATAATAATATGCGTAAAAAGTTAGTTTTTATTTTGACATCACATAACTTTGAGAAAATTTGAGAGAAATGTATAAAGTGTAACTCAACCAGAGTTGGGCAAAATCGTAATTCAATTAATTTGTAATGAATTACATTTCAATTGACAGTAAGCAATTACAATTATGATTACTTGTAATTGTAACTGAGCATCTGCAATTAATCATTACTTTAATCGGAACTAAAAGCTTTCAATTATAATTACTTTACTGTAATTATAATTGAAAAGTTTTAGTTACATGTAATGTAATGAATAATCGTTTTATAAAATTGAAATGTAATTGCAGTTTAAAACATTATAATTATAATTATCTGCCTGTAATTATAATTAAATGTTGCAGTTACAATCATATGTAACGTTAATGGGCAATCATTTTATAGAATTAGAATATAATTGTAATTAGAAACGTTATAATTATAATTACTTTTCTGTACTTATAATTTAAAATTCACGATTGCAATTATATGTAATTTAATGGTTAATTATTTTACGCAATTAGAAAAGTAATTGCAATTACTGACGATATAATTATAATTATAATATTGTAATTGTGACTTTGGAATTGAAATTACATTTAGGTAGAGATCGATTTGACTTCTTTGCAGATGTTCTGACGAAAAGTTATGATTCGATCCACACGAAATTTTGAATTTAGAGTTAAATGTTAGTATGACAAACACTGCATTCCTGGAAGGGGGAGGATCTGATCCCAACTTGCCTTATCTCAAAAAATTATGACCCGAACTTTTAAGAAACTTTAAGTTTGGTGTTAGTATGACAAAAATCGAACTGTTGGAAGGGGAGGGAGGATCTTACGTCGCACGGAGCTTCATCTCGAAAAATTATGGTCGAAACTTTACAAAATTTTGAATTTGTGGTTGGTTGGCTGTTAGTATAACAAAGACT
Source organism: Salticus scenicus (assembly GCA_963930645.1). Lineage (NCBI taxonomy): Eukaryota > Metazoa > Arthropoda > Arachnida > Araneae > Salticidae > Salticus > Salticus scenicus. The sequence continues at coordinate 308,734,977 of OZ005654.1, forward strand.
GCACCATTGAAAAGGAAGAGAGTTTTATCCCCTTACCCCTCACCAAAATTAGGGTACAAATTTTATGAAATTTTAAATTTCGGAATAGTCGGTGTTAGTATGGCAAATGCTGCACTGTTGGAAAGGGGAGGGTCTTATCTACCCCCCCCCCTCCTCAAGGAGCCTTATTTTGAAAAATAATGGTCCGAACTTTACAAAATTTTAAATTTGGAGTTATTTGAGTGTTAGTATAACAAAGACTGCACCGTTGAAAGGGGGGGGAGGAGTTCTTACCCCCACATGTCTTATGTTGGAAAGTTATGGTCCTAACTTTACGAAATTTTAAAATTGGAGTTGGTTTAGTGTCATTATGACAAAGAGTGCACCATTGGAAGGGAATAGGGTCTTACCCCCCATAGTGCCTTATCTCGAAAAACTATGTTCCAAAATTTACGAAATTTTAAATTTGGGGTTGGTTTAGTGTTAGTATAACCAGAGCCTGATTAAGGGGGAAGCTCGCTCTTCACACATTATTTATACTTACAGCGTTATTTTTTAACAAATACTTTACTCCTATAATAAACAGAAAATTTTCATTAAAAATTATTTTAAAAGAATTCTGGTGTCTAATAACGGTGAGTAAATTGGATTGTTTTACACCGTTCATTTTTTATAAAAAAATATTTCCTCCTCAAAGCGTGGAATTTCTATAACTTGAAGTAAAAAATAATTGTAAAAATATTCCGGTAAGAGTGAGCTTCCCCCTTAATCAGGCCCTGAGTATAACAAAGATTGCACCGTTGGAAGGAGAAGGGTCTTACCCCCCACGTTGCCTTATCTCGAAAAGTTACGATGTTGATGTTGCGGAATAAGACCGATTGACAACTCTTTGGTCCTAGGCTAGAGGGGGGGAATGCCTTCCGTGGAGTTCTTTCTAAGGGGTCCAAGCCTGTATTTACGCAAGTTTCGGAGAGAACCACGGAAAACTCCGAACGGCTCACGAGCGCGACTTTGGATCGAACCCGGCACTTTACGTCTATCAGCTTTGAGCGTAGAACCGCTCGGCGGCTGGTGGACCGAAAAGTTGCGGCATTAACTTTACGAAACTTAAAAATTGTAGTTGGTTTGGTGTTAGTATGACAAAGACTGCACCTTTCGAAGGGGAGAGGGTCTTACACTCCACGGAATATTATCTCGAAAAATAATGGTCCGAATTTTAAATTTTCAGTTGTTTGGGTGATATTATAACAAAGACTGCACCGTTGGAAAGGGGGAGTGTCTCGAAAAGCTACAGTCCTAACTTTAAGAAATTTTAAATTTGGTGTTGGTTGGCTATTATTATAACAAAGATTGCACCGTTGGAAAGAGGAAGGGTGTTACCTCCTTTCTCTCCTCGGTGCCTTATCTAGGAAATTTATTATCCTAACTTTACAAAATTGCAAATTTGGAGTTCGTTTGGTTTTAATATGACAAACAGTGCACCGATAGATAGGCAGAGGCTCTTACTGTCTTATTTCTGAAAAGTATGAAGCAAACTTTACAAAATTTTAAATTTGGATTTGGTTGGGTGTTAGGTTAACAAAGACTGCACTGTTTGAAGTGGGGTCTTACACCTCATGGTGCCTTATCTCGGAAAGTTACTATTCCATTTTTTCGAAATTTTAAATTTGGAGTTGGTTTCGTGTTACTTTGATAAACAATACTGTTGGAAGGAGGCAGGGCCTCCCCCCCCCCTCATAGCGCCTTATCACGAAAAATTATGCTCGAAACTTCACGAAATTTTAAATTTAGAATTGGTTGGGTATTAGTTTAACAAAGACTGTTTGAAGAAGGGGTCTTACTTCCCACGGTGCCTTATCTCGGAAAATTACCGTTCTAATTTTTCGAAATTTTAAATTTGGAGTTGGTTTGGTGTTATTATAATAAAGACTGCACTGTTGGAAGAGGAAAGGGCCTTACCCCTCATCGTGCCTTATCACTAAAAATTATGGTCCAAACTTCACGAAATTTTAAATTTGGAGTTGGTTTGCTGTTAATATGACAAAGAGTGCACCGTTGAAAAGGGAAAGGATCTTATCCCCCACGGTGCCTTACCTTAATCCCCCCACTTCGGCGGGGTGGGGAGGGGCAAAAAGACAAGGTTTTCAATCAATCATTTTATTTTATTTTATTTTAATTGCGGGTGGGTAGATTTTAATAATTTATATGTAATTTTAAGTCTAAATTTAAACATAGTGACCTGCGAAGCATGCAACACCTAATAGTATGAATATACATATATTTCATTTGCCTTTTTATTTCTAATGACTCTAGAAAAGCTAGAAAAACGAAGCACTAATTTATCATCTGATAAAGTTAAAGAAATGAAATTTTAATATATATATATATATTTAATAGATTTTATTTCTTTAAAGGAAAAAAAAAATAATATTTTAAAATTTATCAAAACATTACAAATATAATATGTCGTTTGTCATTTTCATGTTTTTATATTTTAAATATACTTCGAGTATCTCTATTAAACTATAAGCAGAATGAGGCTTTCTGGTTTTTTTCATTTTTGACGTTTGAAAAAATGAAAGAAAGAAATAACTCCACATATATATAAAGGTATTTTATTTATTTCAATTTTATATCTTAAGATGTCATCTTACTACTTTTAAGAAAATCCTTAACCAGTTGAGGTTATCGTAGGCCCATAGAGACACGAGCCATTTTTCTTTGTCTCATTTCTCTGAGCCGACATATAAAAGAAATACCTATGCATCAATTCCGTGATTTTGTCGGTAAAAATACCATTCTCAAGCTTTATTATGCAATTTGAACGTTTCATATATCTTAATTTGTTCAAAAGTTATGAATTTCTTTGTCTGCCCTTAATGTAGAAGAATTTCAGAGTGTTCAAAAATTTTATCAGATTTTTCCCTTAAAAATTATGTATTCTAATATGTCTCGGATCTTCAGCGACCCATGGTATTCCAACAACTTGCCGAAAAAAAATGATAACCTAATCGGGTTAGTATATATATCCCTTAACTAGAAACATGCGAAATTGTTACACAAACAGAACCGTAAAATTTACTATAAAAATTAAAATAAACAAAACTTTAAATAGTTTACAAATAGTAAACTTAAACACGTATTATTTTATATTAATGTATTAACATCACCATATTAGGTGAAAGATTAGATGGAATGAATAAAAACTGGAGATGTTCATTTTTACGTAGAGGGTAGGTACGTAGACACAGCAGCCTCACAGACGGCAAGTTTCCGGTTAAGAGTTAATGAAAATTTGAATAAAGATCGCTTACCATTTTTAAAAATTTGCAATGAGTGCTACGTATACTTGGGAAGGGGGAGGTTAGTGCGGGCAGAGGGGAAGAAATTGTTACCGATTTTTATGAAAATTTGTAAAACTATTTGTATTATGAGCTATATGTAACGAGAGTTACATATAGCTCTGAGGTTCAGAGGGCGGGGGGGGGGGGGGTAGCGTACAGAAAATTTGTAAAACTATTTGAACTATGAGCTATATGTAACGAGAGTTACATATAGCTCTGGGGTTCAGAGGGGGGGGGGTAGCGTACAGAAATAAAATGATCTTATAAAAAGTAACGTGATACTGATTTTCATGAAATCTTTCGTAAATAACTATTTAATTTACAAAAAGTTTTACATATGTCTGAGAATGGGGGGGGAGTCACGGAAAGCAGTGGGGAAAAAAATGATTATTTTATACCACAATTTATCCGATTTTGTGAAATTTAGAATAAATGTCGCTTACTGTTTAAAAAAAAGAAAAAAAAATCACGAGTGTTACATATATCTGAGTGTAGAGAGGCATTAAAATATTGTTTTTATTTAATATCTTTTGATCCAATTACCGTATGAGCTAAAAAAACGGCGTTAGCTAGATTTTTTTTTTCCAGAGTAATAAATATGGCATATTTCGCAACTGTCAGTTGAACGGTATAGATTTGTATAGCGAACAAAAAATCTGGGCAAGCAAACAAACAATCAGCTTCATATTTATATAGAAGAAAATTCGGGAAAGAGATTGTGCTTCGTTTATTGCTTTGTTGAAAACGGAGCGGATGGGGGGGGGGGGATTACAGGGAGAAAGATGCTGAACAATTCTACCTCTTTATAGGTTCTACAATCTAGAAAAGCAAGTTTAAAATGAATATTTACATTTTTGCTGTGGATGGAAAAAGGTTAGAAATTAAAAGACTTCTGTGGAGTGTGTGATCAGCAATCGTTAGCGGAAGTGAGAAGGGTCATCAAAAATTATGAGTGAAAGATATTATACAATTTTATTTCTTTATAAATTCTAGAATTTAATAAAACAAGTTTAAAATGAATATTTACATTTATGATGTGGATAAAGAAAGATTGGAAATCACGAGGCTTCTGTAGGACGTGTGATCACCAATCGTTAGCGGTGGAAAGGGCGGGTGTCCAAAAATTATATGAGTAAGAGATATCAAACAATTCTACATCTTTATAGGTTGTAGAATATAATAAAACAACCTTAAAATGAATATTTTCATTTATGCTGTGGATGAAGATTGGATTTTTTTTTTTTTTTTTTTTTTTTTTTTTTTATAACTATCACTTACTGTTTATAAAAAATTACAGTGAGTGTTACATATAGTTTCGGGGTAAAAGAGAGCGGGAGGTGGAGAGAAGAAAAATATTGTTTTTGTATAACCATGTTGCCGACTTTTAATCAAACTTTGTATAACTATCACTTTCTCTTCGTGAAAAATTACAGTGAGCGTTATATATAGTTGGGGGGGGGGGGGCGGGAAGGCAGGGAGCAGAGGGAAAGGCAGTTAGAAAAGTTCTCTTCAACATTACATCGTTTCATATGCATAGGAAACTTGGTTTAAATATCGATTTTTGTCTATTTAAAAAATATATATATATATTGTGATGGCTACATATACAGAGATGCCATGGGGCACACTGAAATAAAATGATTTTTTTTATACCGCCTTATTACCGTTTTTAATTGAACTTTTCAAAAATATAACTCCATGTTTGTGGAAAATGAGAGTGAGTGTTACATATCACAGTGATTTTTCTTTTCTTAACTTGGTATTCAAAAATTTTCTTCAAATTTTGTTTAAAAACTTTAAAAAGTTAAAACAAAAACCTTTTTTTTTTTCTCTTTCTTTTTTCTTTTCTTTTTTTTTTTTTAAATCTGTCTCCTTTGTCTTTTCTCAAGGGAAAAAATATTTACAAACTTGTTGATGTTTAGCATGTATTTTAATTAAGGAAATTAATAATTAAGGAAAGCGACCTTATTTTTTGGACGCCGGAAAAAATGAGACTTTTCACAAATGCTATTTGCACAAAAAAAAAAAAAAAAAAAACTTCGGGCTTGCAAATATATTGGAGGTTAAAATACAGTGGGGAATTTTTTTTTTTCTGTTATAACATCTTTTTTCTTTTTCTCACCCCTATAGCCCTCCAAAGTATTTTTCAGGACACATATATTTAACAAGTAGCATCTATTAAAAATGCCCTTCGGCACTCTTTCTTCCGGATCGTCTAAAATGAACACTTTTCCTTATTGCCACTTGCAAAATGCATGCTAAAAATGTACGAGAACGTAATTTTTTGTTTCCTGCGATAGGGTACTAAAAGGACAGATTAAACGAAAAAAAATCTCGTTTTTGAATTATCTATTCAGAGATTTTAATCAAACAGTGAATTTTTGAGTATTAGGAAGATAAAGACACTATGATACGTAGCCCTCATTGTAAATTTTTCATAAACAGTAATATTTAACCTTTTGTGGCGCGCTGTCCTCGCTGCGAGGACGCAATTATTAAGCTCCAGCTGCAAAAACTCATCCCTGAAATTTTTCATCAAAAATTTTCTTTTATAACGTAGCAGAAAAAAGCCGTTTTTACAAACTTAAAATTTCTTCTATTTTAATTTTGTTCGTGAATTCCGGTGGCATTCCAATGTAAATGATCTCGATTACCTTGCGCCGCAAAGGGTTAAGCAAAGTTGTATTAAATCGGCAACAAAGTGGTATACAAATATCATATTCTTTCCGTATGCCCCCTATCCCCTGGATATAATCTTCTCTGTAATTTTTCATGAACAATAAGTGATATCTGTACAAAGTTTCTTATAAATGTAAAGAGGGATGCGTAAAAACAAAAACAATCATTTTCTTTCCCTTTGTCTCCCCTTGGTCCCTAGATATATCTAACGAACTCTGTGATTTTTCCTTAAAGGTAAATGATAGTTGTTCAAATTCTAATTAAAATCGGTAACACGATGATATTTAAGCAATCATTTTCCTCTTCTGCTCCCCCCAGGTATAGATAACAATCAGTATAAATTTTCTTAATCAACAGGTGGTATTTATAAGAAGTTTTATTAAAATGAAAATCATAGTGATATAAAACAATTTTCTTTTCTTCTGCTGTGCATCATCCCCTCCTCCCTTCTCCCCTCCAAAAAAGAAAAAAAAATCATATGTAACACTCACTGTAATTTTTCATTAACAATAAGTAATATTTACACAAAATTTCAACAAGTAATCGATAATGGGGTCGGTAAAAAAAAATATTTTATTCCCCTCTGCCATCCTTAACCCTCCTCTCCTCCTTCAACTGTATGAAAACTCACATTTTCATAAAGAATAAGTGACAGTTATACAAAATTTCATCAAAATCGGTAACAGGGTGATATGAGAATATAAGAACAACAGTTTTCTTTCCCTCTGCCCTCCCTTTAGCTACCTCCTGCAGATATACGTAACACGCATTTTAATTTTTCTTAAATAGTAAGTGATATTTACATTAAGCTTCATTTAAACTGTGTGATTTAAAAAAAAAAATATATATATATATATATATATATATATATATATATATATATATATATATATATATATTAATATGCACCCCTTTTGCGCCCTCCCCTAGCCATATATAATACTCATTCATTGTAATTTTCAATAAACAGTAAGTGATATATTATATAAGATATCACTAAAATAGTAACATGATAATATAAAAAATAATTTTATTTCATTGTGTCCCTCTCACTTATCTCCCTTCCTTCCAAATAAGTGTGACACTTGCTGTAATTTTTTATAATTAACAAATGATTTTTATACAAAGTTTCATTAAAATCGGTAAGAAGGTGATATAAAAACAATTATTTCTATTCAAACTACCGCTAACCCGACCCCCTTCCCTCAGATGTATATAATCCTTACTGCTTATTTTCCATTAATACTAAGTGAATGTTGTACCAATTTAATTAAAATTACCAATATATATATACATATATATATGAAAGTCATTATTTAAATTATTAAATATTCATTGATTTTGCAAATTGCAAAAGTATTCTTTTTTTAGAATCCCCCCCCCCTCAAAAAAAAAAAAAAAAAAAAAAAAAAGGATCTGATGTATAACAATCACACGATTTCCATTGTCCAACACTAGACATATTGTACATTTTTTTGGAAAGATTATATTTAGAAAACACAAAATTGTTTCAATAAATTAGACACCTAACAAATTTCCTGTAAGAGCAAACTGATGCATATGTCGAGAAGATATACAAAAGAGAATGTACATAGTAAATAAATAAAATAATAATAATAAAAAAAAATCGTTACAGGTTGTTTTTTAAAATACGCATTTCTAAAATCCTTAACTGTCCTGCCTAATCAGGACGCTCGTGAATTTTCTTGTAGTAACCAAGTAGTGAATTTATGTAGCAAATTGGAAGAAAACTGTTAGAACTGTTTTTGAGACATCGACTTTCAATCCCCGTGCCAATTTTCATAAAAACTGGGCAAACTCATCAACTCACTGCAAAATAACAATTTTATACTAAAAGATCTATAAGGGAGTCAGTATGGTGAATTTGAAGAGAATACATAGAGCTGTTTTTAATGGAATGCATTCGCGAGGTCTAAAATTGACCTATTTATTCACAGTGTTAAGCAATTTTCCTGAACTATTTAGTTAACACATACGTAAAGACATCCAAAACGGTGTTTATAGAGTAGTTTTGAAGAAATTGTTATTCTTTTTGAGATACGGATGTACGGTCTCACTTCAGGTTTTGCAGTTTTCATTAAAAAGTTGGAAAAATCATCTGCACACTAAACTTATTATTAATTCTGAAGTTCAGTAGTTTTATCTTTATTAGTTTTGGAGATTTGAATGTCACAATATTCCCCGTACACATACAGTAGGTGTCGATAACAAAAAGTCTCCGAACACGATCAAATATTCCTATATAAAAAAAGTACACTTAATACAGTTTTCTTAAATAAATCCTTCTCGAATCCTGTGTTTAGACTGACTAAGAACAGAGACTTTTGTTACCGACTCTACCTATACACATACACTGACCAGTTGCACACTACCTAACATACTGACCAGTTCCGAAAAACATTTTTTTTTTTTTTTTTTGACTCAGGAGACTTTAAAACATATAAATCAGATGAAAATTTAACATCGAAATTTTTGACCGACTACAATACTTCCATTACCTGCGGTAGTCGGGTAATGAAAGTAATAAATAACAGGAAGTTCTACACTTATATAAAGTTCTTATAACTATGATCTATAACATGCCTTCCCAATTTGTAATTCAATATAGAATTTACACGTTAGAGCACTTGCAATAAAGTAAATGTACAAACCATAATGATAACGATATATATCTATATTTATCTTCCTGGAAAAACCTATAAATCCTGCACTCATCAAAATCAATATAGATGCGGTGCTATAATATACAGTACCAACATTGAGTTTAATCGAATGAACGTTTACACGTTATCATGTGAATTCTGTAAATACATACAACACTTTAATGTATAGATACACTGAAATTTTATAATTGAATTTTTTATTATCTTTTTTTTTTTTTTTTTTTTTTTTAAATAAAAGTACTTATTTTGGAAAGTAAAAGCACATATCCATCCTTGTTTTAAAGTATAATAAATACGTCTACCTAAAAGCAATTTCAAGAAACTGTCCTCCAAGTGGTGGTGAAGGGAGGAGAAAGGGGCAAAATGTTTGGTAGCTGGATTCATTGATGTTCTGAAACTATTTCCAGGAAAATGTAGCTAATTTATAATATACATTGTAGTTTCATTGATAATATTCACTATTAACCATATTCGAAAAAGCTTTAACTAAAAAAAAAAAAAAGGGAAGAAAGAAATACGTCAATTTTTTCTTTTCAGTAATGATAATAATAATTTCAAAAATTTTTATTCACTTGTTAACATTTACAGTTATAAATTTTCTAATTAAATATTTGCACGTGTAGATAATATTTGTTTTGTGAATCTTAAGCAGCCCATCAACAGCGGATTCTTAAAAAATCTGCTCAGAAACATTTTATTGTGTTAACAAATGCTATCTCGTTGTTTTTGTACTTTACATCAGACTAGTGGGCTTCGCTCGCTTCTTTGGTCACTATATTTAAATGATTTCTCAATTTCACATCATTATTAATTAAAATAATAATAATCATAAATAAAAAACAAGTCCTTCCGGCTTTTTCGGAAAGGTAGGTTGATTTCTTTTTCCTTATCAAGTAGCCGTCATTTTGTTTCAAAATGGCGGCTACAAATTATTAATGCACTTGGTAGAAATATTGATGTAGGCTATGCACATATGGAGTTTTAAGCAAATCGGTTCATAAATACATTTTTATGTGACTTTAAAATCTTCAAGTGGCCGGCACTTGGAAACAAAATGTTGGGTTAAGTTGACAAATATATGAAATGTATTTGTGAGATAAGTCTACTGTATACATATATAGTTCGAATTAATTCAAAATCTCAAAAGTCATCGTGTTGAAAAATTAAGTGGCTGCCACTTTGACCAAAATGGCAGAGAAAGTTTCTCATCTAAGATATCGTTGCAAATTTGAAAATAATTTTTTTTTTGTAGAAATTCTGTCAAAGAGGCTTAGTAAGCTTCTAAAATGTTAGTTTTCTGCAATTCTAGTTTGTTTTAGCATTAAAATAGCCTAATTTTACCTTAAAAACGCATTAAAAAGATCCAGTAACGCAGATAATCGATTTGGCGCCAGATTTGGCGACTTTTCCCCTATGGCGAATTTTTTGGCGACTTTTAGCGAGAAAATACTTTTTATCGATGTACCAAAGTTGGACGCAATAACGTGATTGGTTCACGAGTTACGTGAATTTTATTTTTTGAATGATAAAACCATTTTTCAACTTTGATTTGAATTAATTAAGTATTTCTAATGTTACCGTGATAACAAATTTTCGAGTGGCCGCCACTTGGAAACAATACAGTGGAACAAGTTGCCAAGCACATCCAAGATATTTGAAGCATAGGTTCACTGTCCAACTGTGGTTTAAATCAGTGCCGTGTTTCAAAAAATATTCTTATAACAAATTTTCAAGTGGCAGTCTAAGTGGCTGCGACTTGGAAACAAAATGGCAAAACAACTTGCCCATCGAGATCATACAGTATATTTGTACGATAAGTTCATTGTCTCGTTCTAGTTTAAATTAAATCAGTATTTCAAAAATAATCGTTATAAGAAATTTTCAGGTGGCACCGCTTGTAAAAAAAAGTGGAGTGAGATGCCCAGCGAACTTATCCGAGATATTTGAATGATAAATCCACTACCCAAATTTGATGCGAATTGGTTCTGTATTACTAATGTTACCATAATAACAAATTTTCAAGTGGCCGCCACTTAGAAATAAAATTGCGGATCAAGTCACCAAGTGAAATTATCCTAGATATTTGAACCATAAGTTTACTCTCCAACTTTTATTTGAATCAGTATAGTATTTTAAAAGTTATCGTGAGGGCATATTTTCAAGTGGCAGTGTGATTTCAAGTGTCTGGAACATAGAAACGAGATGTCGGGACAAGTTGCCCAGTGAAAACATTCAAGATAATTATATGATAATATCACTGTCCAAATTTGGTTTGATTTGGAGTATTTTTTCAGAAGTTATCGTGATTTTAAATTTTCAAGTGGGATCCTGATTTCAAGTGGCCCCGCTTAACTTAAGATATCTGCCACTTTATTAAAAATGGCGGATATAGATTATCAATAAACTTCATTAAGATCCTTATGCGGTCTGAATTTACATCAAAATTCAAACAATTTCAGAATATGCTTTTTACAATTTAAATTTGAAATTTTTAAGTGGTCTGCACTTGAAAACAAAATGCGGAGCAACTTGGTTCACAAACTCATCTATAAGTTAAGACACTGTTCAAATAAAGTCCTATTTGGAGTATTATTTCGTAAGTTATCATGGTTTTAAATTTTCAAGTGGTGACCTAATTTCAAGTGGTCTCGCTTAACTTAATGTATCCGCCACTTTATTAAAAATGGCGGATAAAGTTCATTAATAAAGTTATTTGAGACACTTGTGTAATCTATGTACACATCAAAATTAAAAAAAAAATCGGAATACGATTTTAAAATTTGAATTTGAAATTTTCAAGTGGTCTCCACTTGAAGACAAAATGGCGGAGCAACTTGGTTAACAAATTCATCTAATTATTTATAAGAAAAAATAAGACACTGTCCAAATTTGGTTCGATTTGGAGTATTATTTCAGAAGTTATTATAATTTTAAACTTTCAAGTGGTAGCGTGATTTCAAGTGGCCCCGCTTAACTTAAGTTATCTACCTCTTTATTAAAAATCACCGATAAATTTCATTAATAAACATCATTGAGACCCTTATGTGGTCTATATTTACATCAAATTTCAAACAAATTCGGACTAAGCTTTTTACAATTTGAATTTGAAATTTTCAAGTGGTCTCCACTTGAAAACAAAATGGCGGAGCAACTTGATTAATAAACTCATCTAAGATATTTATAAGATAAGTTAAGACACTGTCTAAATTTGGTTCGATTTGGAGTATTATTTCGGAAGTTATAGTGATTTTAAATTTCCAAGTGGTAACCTGATTTCAAGTGGTCCCGCTTAACGTAAAATATCTGCCACTTTATTAAAAATGGCGGATAAACTTCATTAATAAACTTCATTGAGACCCTTATGTGGCCTGTATTTAAATCAAAATTCAAGGAAATCTTGCTTTAAATATGCTTTTTATAATGTCGGTTTGAAATTTTCAAGTGGCTGCCACTTGAAAACAAAAAGTCGGACAACTTGGTTAACGAACTCATCCAAGATATTTATAAGATTAGTTCACTGTCCAAATTTGGTTCGTATTAGAGTATTATTTCGGGAGTTATCGTGATGACAAAATTTTCATCATAGATATATATAGATAGATAGATAGATAGATAAACGAAGTGAGTGCAATAGGTCGATTTCTAAAGAAATCAACCTAATATATCATTGTAATCATGGAATCTTATATGAAATATTGACCACTGCATTCGGTAGTGGTTTTCACGCTCGCAGCATGACGAATCGTGTCCCTACCGCCTTTGGTAGCGCCTTACCCGCTTTAAGGAACGTATGCAATATGCATATGTTCCTTCTTCCCCTCGCCAGTAAACTTAGAAGTTTCGCAAAATCACAGAAAAGTGCATATTGCGTACATTTAACCAGCACCCACACACTAATTTTCGCCATTCGGAGATAATTTGGGGCATAGTAAAACTTGAAAACGTGTTTTTTGCCTCTCCACCACAAGGGGGGCGAGTGAATAATTTCGCATAATGGTTTCGAGTGCGTGTTAGGTACACATAACCAAGCGATTCATTAAAAAATCGCATTCCTGAGATAATTTGGAGCAGTGTTATAATTTTCTTTCCCCCTCCTTTAAAGGGGGGGTGAACTTTCCCAAAATATTTTTATACTATATTTTAGGTACGTATAACCAAGACACATTTAAAAAAAATCGCCTTTGTAAGATTATTTGGAGCACATTTATGCATGGAAATATGTTTTTTGCCTCCCGATCCCCAAAGAGGGAATAGGGAGGAATTTCGCTAAATCCTTTCTAGTGTGTGTTGGGTACTCATAATAAATCGACACATTAAAAAAAAAAATCGTTTTCCTGAGATAATTTTGTGAAGAGTTACTCTTTAAAAGTTTTTTGCCCCCCTCCCCTTCCCGCTGCCATTAAATGCGAGTAAGGAGAAATTTCCCAAAATCCCTTTATAGTGCGTGTTGGGTACGTCAAACAAAATCATGTATAAAAATAATCTTACTGAGATAATTTGAAGTCAAGTTATATATGCTTGAAAAAATGTTTATTGTCCCCTCTGTCTCCAAGGAGAGAGGAAAGGGGTAAATTTCGCAAAATCTCGTTACAATGGATATACAAATAAACAACCCACACAACAAAATTCTTGACCTCAGCTCCTGTAGATAAAACGGAGAGGGGGGGAGGGTTGGTCTCGAACTCGCTTCCTTGTAACTCCCCTCAAAAAACAAAAATGGATTTTTGGAAATATCTCCAAGAAAACGCACGCTTATTTTCAACATCTTCGTAACATTATTGATAGAGTTCTACTCGTAAAACCAGATTTTGTGAAATCTTCACCAGAAAATCGCTTTTTCTTCCTCCCTCTTTTTAAATTCCAAACTCGCAGAAAACATTTTTTTGTGCTCAAGTCTAGTCTCCCCATCTGCAATTCTTTCACTGTGAAGTAATTTGAAGTCGATTTATGCTTACAAACGTGTATTTGCCTCCGTTTTCGCAAAAAAAAATGGGGGGGGGGAGGCATTTAGCAAAAATACCATTTTTGTAGAAGTCAGGGTCCGTAAACTATTCTACACACTAAAATTTGTGTCTTTATATCACACAGAATCGCCACGAGCTGTATTGTGCTTGAAAAGGAGGGTCTCGAATTTTCTCCCTCAAACTTCCTCTTCCCACCAAAATCGAAAATCACAAAACACCAAATATATGTTTTTGGAAATATCCTCAAGAAGACGAACGGCTGTTGTCAATATTTTTGTACTATTATTGGACGAGTTCTACTCAAAAAATCAGGATTTGGCTAATTTTCCCGTAGAAATTGTTTTTCTGCTCTCCCTTCCCCCTTAAAAATTCAAATTTCCAAAATCGCAGAAAAAGACTTTTTTGTACTCAAGTCTAGTCTCCCCGTCTGCAATTTCTTCACCGTGAAGTAACTTGAGAGCCGATTTATGCTTATAAACGTACTTTTTCCTTCTGTCCCCACAGGGGAAAGGGGAGTTGAAAAAATTCTGTCTTAGTGGGGGTCAGGGTCCTAAAACCAACCTGCACACCAAAATTTTTTACTCTATCTCATATAGAATCGCCATGGCTGTGTTGAGTAGAAAACCATCCCCCCCCCCTCCCTTCTCCTTTCTGCTTGCCAAGAATATCTAAGGGAAATCAGTATTGAATAAGAGTACTTAGTTGTGCTTAAAAAATAAAATAATAAATAAATAATATTTACACACACACTCACACACACACACACACATATATATATATATATATATATATATATAACCTTCTCCATTTTTTATTCACAGGCGCCCCTTGCCTCGAAGGCGGTTAGCATCTATTTTTCTCCCCAGAATTTTCCCAAAATACAGCTTCATTAACTTTGCAGCAATCGAAGAAAAAGTGATAAAAATATTTTTCATTAATCCCTCCACCTTTTCGTTAGATATATCTGTTACTCGGATTTTTTTTCTACATTAGTAAGAAGAATTGTGAAAAGTTTGTTTGTAAATAGCAAATATATATATATATATATATATATATATATATATATGTAGTATATATAAATCTTTTTTTTTTTTTTTTTTTTTACTGTTTAGAATGCATTTCTAAAGTAAAAATTCGAAAAAGTTCCTATTACGGATACTTTTTATTATTCTATGTACACTTTCTTCCCCGAGATCGTTATATTTTGTTATGTATAATATAATCTTTTTATAGCTCGATCCTTTACATATCCACTGTTACAAACTATCATAACTGTTAAACTTCTAATCTTCTAAAAAAAATTTTAAATTATGACTTTGCTTAGTGAAAAACTTAATGAATTTATGATTCTTGGTAGTAAATATTAACGCAGAGGAAGGGGAGGGGGGGGGAGATAATTTAGCTATGCTTTTCAAATTTAATATATTTTATTTAAATGGAAATATATCTTTTACTTTTATTATTTATTTATTTCAAACAGTTGTTAACTTGTTTCAATTCCACATGTTACCTTGTTTAAAATTTATTTATATAAATATAGCCTTTAATAATATCACTGAATTGTCTTCTCAATTATTAAATGTTTTCCTGGCTGCAGTTTGAAATAAGTTTCTCATTGCTGCTCCCCTCACCGAAAATCCCGTATATATCTATGATGCTACAGTTCAAATTAAAATTTGTGTTTATATTTCATACCTTTAGCAGATAATCTTTTAATTTCAGTGGTGTTTTTAATATTTGAATTTGTGTATATAGTATGATCCATTCTCAATTTTATATCTAAGTACTATAACTTCTAATATTTGATCAAATATTAGAGCTCGAAAACTTTTATGGCAAATATATAATGAAGAATTAACTAGATACTGTTTTATTGAAGTTATGTACTTATAAATATGAATATTTTATCGAATAGCATGATCGCAAAATTATATTAGAGCGTAAAAATTGTCTTAAAAAAAAAAAAAAAAAAAAAAAAAAAATATATATATATATATATATATATATATATATACACTAGCAGACCCGGCCACGCGTTGCTGTGGCTATGTTATACGTTGAATTATATTGTAGTAGAATATTCAATACATTAAAATTATTCTTTACGAATAAAGAGCATCCTTGATAACATCCTTGATCTTAGCAGGCTTAACCCGATTCGCTGGTCCCTATTTTTAACTGATTCACTATAATTAAAGAATTCTCAAAACTGCATTAATTTTTATCATGTGAAAAAAAAGAGAAAAAAAAATCTGATTGGGAAAAATGTTCGACACTCATAATGAATCCATATATTATCGAAAGGAAAATGATATAAAATACAAAAAAATCTTCTCTCATCGATGGAATAATCTGTCCGGACCCCCCACTGCTTGCGGCAGCGTATACCTGTGCAAACCGTGCGCACCGTTTCTTCGCCCACCTTTACCGCCCTTCTTAATAACTCTATACTTTCTAAAATATCCGCAATCGATTTATCGGGCCTTAAAACTTAATAATACTAATATTCAAAGCTCTAACTCTGATTTCTATTATTTTGCCCCTTTGCCCTCCCCCCACCCGACTATTCTAAATAATTTTACAAATTCGAAAATATCTGCAGCTTATTTGTTGGTGTCAAAAACCTGTATGCACCAATTTGAATGATCTAACTCTATTTTTATTTTTTGCCCCTCTGCCCCCCCCCTTCACGTATCTCCTAATAAATTTACAAATTTGAAAATATCCGCAATCGATTTGTAGGTATCAAAAATTCTATGCACCAATTTTGAACGATCTAACTCCATTTTTATCTCTGTGTCTCCCCCTCCACCCTCATTTCCGCTCGTCCTAATAATTTTACAAATTCGAAAATATCTGCAATCGATTTGTAGGTATCAAAAACTTCTATGTACCAATTTTTAGCGATCTAACTCTATATTTATTTTTTTTGCCCCTCCGCCCCCTTTCCCGCCCCTCCTAATAACTTTACACTTTGAAAATATCCTCATTCGATTTGCAGGCCTCTAAAACCTATCTATACCAATTTTGAACAGTCTATCTGCATTTCTTTTTTTTGGGGGGGGGGGGGGAATCACGTTTTGACCCCTTCCCCCCCTTTTGGGGGGAGAATTTTGTAATAAAAACTATCCTATCTCTCAAGTTGGACCAAGCTGCACACAGTGTCCAAATTTCATTAAAATCGGCTCATTAGTTTAGGAGTTCATCGCGGACAAACATAGTAATTTTTATATATAAAGATATACTATATATATGTATTACTTTTTCGCTGTATAATTACGCTCTTAATAATGATAATAAAATTCTTCCAAACAACCGGAGAAAAATCCATTACATAATAAATGTAATTAAATTAACTTTCGACGGATTTCAGAATAATTTAATTCCATTTAATGGAATAATTTAGAAATTATAATTGAATTGACCTGTAATTCAATTTTAGATTGATTCAATTATATTCTCGAAAAATGTAATTTGATTAACTTGTATTCATATACAAATTAATTGAATTACATTTTATAAGATGTAATGGGAATTAATTTGTAATTTCATTACAGGTTAATTTAATTATTTTCGAAAACTTAATTGAAATTAACCTGTAATTGTTTGCGAACACGTGAAATTACAATTTGAAAAATGTAATGGAATTAACTGTCAATTGCATTACAAATTAATTGAATTAAACTGTAAAGAAACGTAATGACATTAATTTGTAATCCATTACAAGTATTTTCAAATACTTTTGTCAATTGTAATTAAGAGTGATTTTATTTTCATTACAAAATAATTGAATTACAAGCTGTGCAAAAGTAATTCAATTTATTTGTAATCAATTATTCGTTAATCGATTGACAGTAAAATAATTATAATTGTAATTTAATTGTAATTCAATTACTTTTTAATCAATTATGCCCAACACTGAACTCAACCTAGTTTGATTTAATCAAAGAAGAACTCAGTAAATAAATAAGTAAAAATAATATATATATATATATATATATATATATATATATATATATTAATTTTAAAGTTAATAGTCTTACTAATTGGTTTTCAAATATGAGTAGAAAAGTTTTAAAAAATATTATGTTCGCACAGCTTAAAAGAATTCATTCTATTTGCAATAATGAAGAAGATTTAAAATATGCTCTTGAAGACTTAAAAAGTACCTTGCAAATTAACTGTTTCCCGTCACAATTTTTAACTGTGACTTTTCAGAGTTTTCCTGTCTCGGTTGGTTCTACTTCCTCATTTAAGGGCGATATTGAAGTACCAACGAGTAGCCCCGTTGGCCGAAGATAGTTTGTGTTCCAGTTGAAAGGTTGTAATTTTTATTTCTTTTTATACTTTCTTGTTTACCTTCGGTAATTCTCTTTTGTATTGTATATATTTTTAAATGAATTGATGTAATTTTGTAACTTTTACAATTTGATAATTTTATAAAATATTTTTAGTAGTTTTATACATTATATGTATGTTTGATTTCTCTCCAGTTATTGGTGGTTTTCTGTTTGGTGAGAAGTTGGGGGCTAAGGATAGTTATTAGCTTATAGCTACTGTCCTTTCAGAAACTTCTCATTCACCCCTACACTGAGGGTCCTCCCTGATGAAGATCTCAGTGTGTTTTGGGGTATAATTTCATTCATTTGTGTATATATTTTTCTACATTTAACTTCATTCATTTGTTTATATATTTCTGCATTTACATATTACTATATATATATATATATATATATATATATATATAAAAGAACACTTCCTGAGTGAGTTAGTGAGTGAGGGGGTGATCTATCAACGCCCAGACCAAACCCCTGGACCTAGAAGCATGAAATTTTGTGACAATGTTCTTTCTATGACGTAGGCATCCACTAAGAAGCGATTTTACAAAATTCGCCCCCCAAGGAGGGGAGAGGGGGGCAAAACGTGATTTCACAAAATCCTTTATATCTCAAACAAAAAAACAGATATCCGTAAAATTTTTGCTTCAAAATATAGCTAATACAAATGTCAAAAAACCAATTTCTGGAATTTTCAAAATTCGGTCCCCAAGGGGGGCGGGGGGGCAAAACGTGATTTCACATGCGTAAAAACGTGATTTCACATAATCCTATATATCTCAAACAAAAAAATAGATATGCGTGAAGTTTTTGCTCTAAAATATAGCTAATGCAAATATCTAAAAACCAATTTCTGGAATTTTAGAAATTCAGCCCCCAGGTGGGGCAGCAGGGGGGGGAGAGGGGGCAAAAAATAAAAAGAGAGTTAGATCGTTCAAAATTGGTATATAGAGGTTTTCGATACCTACAAATCGATTTCGGATATTTTCGAATTTGTAAAATTATTAGAAGGGGCGGGAAGGGGGGCAGCAAGGGGGGCTATGGGGCAAAAACAAATAGAAATACAGTTAGGTCGTTCAAAATTGGTACAGTTAGGTTTTAGATGCCTGCAAGTAGAATGGGGATATTTTCGAAAGTGTAAAGTTATTAGGAGGGCCGGGAAAGGGGTAGGGGAGAGGGGGGGGCAAAAAAATAAAAATAGAATTAGATCGTTCAAAATTGGTATATAGACGTTTTCAATACTTACAAATCGATTGCGGATACTTTCAAATTTTTAAAATTATTAGGTGGGGCGGGAAGGGGGGGGCTATGGTCAAAAACAAATAGAAATACAGTTAGGCCGTTCAAAATCGGTACAGATAGATTTTAGAGGCCTGCAAGTTGAATGGGGATTTTTTTCGAAAGTGTAAAGTTATTAGGAGGGCCGGGAAGGGGAGGCAGAGGGGCAAAAAAAAAGAAAATAGAGTTAGATCATTCAAAATTGGTACATAGAGTTTTCCAATACCTACAAATCGATTGCGGATATTTTCGAATTTTCAAAATTATTGGGAGGGCGGGAAGGGGGGGGGAGTAGAGCGGTAAAAAAATAAAAATAGAGATATATCGTTCAAAACTGGTGCATAGAGGTTTTTGATACTTACAAATCGATTGCGGATATTTTCAAATTTGTAAAATTATTAGGATACACAGGAGGGGGGGCGAAGTGGGAAAATAATAGAAATAAGAGTTAGAGCATTTTGGGAATTTTTTCCGAAGGCAGTGAGAACCCGGTGCGACATATTTCCTACTCAGATTTTGTTTCTCTTTTTTTCATGTGATAAAAATTAATGCAATTTTGAGAATTCATTATAGTGATTCATTTAAATATAGGGACCAGCGAAGCGGGCGTTGCCTGCTAGTATATATATATATATATATATATATATATATAATTGGACATTGTCATTTTATGAAATGAAGTTGGTATATGTTTAAATAGGTAGCAAAATTTAAGTATACTATATGTACATAAGTATGCAAATAATCCCGAGCAAAATCTAAGTATATAAGTATATAATTAATCCCAAGCAAAATCTAAGTATACCATTAAAACCTAGACGTTATTACTAATCGATTTTCAAGAACTTAATGTTTTTACGGCGATTTTCGGGGAAATTGGGAATTTAGGGTGTTTTATTTTTATTTTTATTTTATTTATTTTCGCACTGTATATTATTATATATTGGCCAATCTTTTTTCTTTCTTTCTTTTTTTATAATAATAAAAAATAATAATTAGCAGCACAAGTTATTTAATGTTCAATATTAAAATTTTTGGAAACGCTTGCCCCTCATTTAATTTCTTTAATATATTCGAAAGCGCATTCGATTGACTTCAACACTTCTGTAAAGATCAGATAATAACAGCGAGTAAGTAAAGGAAATATGTGTGTGCTTTAATCAACACAATGTATTTTTTTTCTGTATTTCTGACAATTTATTTATTAAGTTTTTTGTTGTTATTTTTAAGAACTAAATTTTAACCTTCTTCGCTAAAACTACACTCTAAGAAATTTCAGTACAATTTGGAGAGTAGAACGTTGAATTTTACGACCAGCTTCCTCCTTCGAGAAACATTCCATTTCCTGTATTTATAAAAAAATTGCTGGTCAACACTCTAGGTTTTTACCTAGAGTGTTGACCATTTATAAAAAATCACTTTTTTTCTTCGGAAAAAAAATCATTACAGCTTTACGGACATAACTTTATTTTGGAACACATTTTGCCGGTCACTGACCGAATTTAGTGTGCGAACTTTTTACCATGTACATGTATTTGTAAAAACATTATGTAAAATTTACAGTGCTCAACGTTTAATAGGTAACTTTTTTCTTCTACAAAAAGTCATGAAAGCTCTACGGGCATAACTTTATTTTTAGTATCACTCACTAGAAAACTTATTAACGGTCACTGAGCGGAAAATATGTTCAAATTTTTTATAGTGTAGAAAAAATTGTGCTGTGTGCTGTGTGTTTATACATATGTTCTACCTTTGGAAATATTAATTGCAATTTTGGAAATTATTTGAAGATCAGCGACATTTTTTTTTTTGTTATTATTATTATTATTATTATTATTATTTTGTCTGATGATAACTATATAATAATAATTTTGTATTAAAATGCAAACAGAATTAAAACAACTGGTTAGTATTTAAATTTTTACGCATGTTGGCAAATATTTCCAGAAATATATTTTTAAAACTATTAAATTGAATTATTTTACAAAGTCAGTTTCAATCATCAGTAATAAACTTAAGTAAGAAAATTCTCGATTTGAGACCTAATACCTAAACATATTCTTAAGGTTATTTTATGCATTCCTTATGAAGTTTTTTTTTTTTTTTTTTTTTTTTTTTTCGTTTTTTAAATCTGAAATCTAATTTCAAACGATTTCACGATAAATGAAAAAGGATTTAAGAGTATTCTTAAGGAAAGTTTCTGAATAAGTAGATAACACACGTAGATTTTCTTTTAAATACGAATTTATTTCTGTAAATTTGTTGAGAGCATACTAAAGTATGAAAATCTATCGGCAATAGTTATTAAACGGATGATACTACCAAATTAAATAGAAGTGAAAGAATGTATTTCCAGATTCTTTTAAAATTTTAAGTGAAAAAATGAATTAGAGAAATAACTTTTTATTTAAAGGATTTGAATTTTAGATTGCCGAAAAATAATCTCACAATAGTGAAGCTTGTGAAAATTAAAAATATAATTATTTAATTAAGTTAAAAATTATAAAAGTAGTTTTAGAAAGCTTCTGTTACATTTTTCCCTTTTCTATAATTTTTTTCCTTCCAAATTTTTCAAACTGAGGAATTTTGTATTTAATTAAAATGTCTTATATTTACCACATATTATTTTATTTATGTCTTATATTTACCACATAAAGAAAGTATTTCATACTAACTAATATTTGGTTGGTTAGTTATGTGACTTTAGGTTGATTCACTATTCTAGAGTCCTAAGCCTATAGTTAGAGTGCCCTGTGTGCGGGTCTTTCTAAGGGGTCCTATCCCGTATTTATGCAAGTTTCAGAGAAAAATGTCAATATCGATTTATAAAATAAGACAATACAAGAAATCCTTCATAGTGTAAAAATTCTATTTTTATGTCTGATATGCCTGAAGAGGTATAGATCTATTTGTCTTGCTTTTAAACATAAAAACCGTACATAATATAATGTGTACATATTACAAGATATACTAATAACATATTTGTAGATAATAGAAGCCGCTTACTCTACTGAAATACTGAAGTAGGAGAAATTTAATTCCAAATACCTAGAAAAAAAAATTAATTTTCTAAAAAGCGAGTTTTCTGATAAAACAATACGTGACAATGTACGTATGCTAAGGACACTACATCATTTGCTTTTTACTGTGCCCTCACATATTGTTGGTCCTTTCGATAATGTTATTCGACTTCAGTTTTCTTTTTTTCTCCTCCAGAAAGTTAGTTCTTTTTTTTTTTTTTTTTTTTACTTATTCCTCTAGTATTAGAATTGAACATTCACATTTTTTTTTAATTAATTTTAAACTATGTGTGAATATAATACATTTTATTTAAGTAATGAAATATATTATTCCACTGAAATTACGGTTGACTTCATATTTATGTATTTTTTGAGATTTGTGCTGGGGTAAAATAGTCATTTAATATCAAGTACGAGTGAAATTTTGTTCACTGTAGTTCATCTGGTTTCTTCATGAAGTTATATACTAATTTAATTGATAAGTTGATACAATTTAAATCAAAATTATATCAAACATTGTGTAAATAATACCATACTAAATTTTATCAAGTTTTACTTGTTTTTAAAATCTCTTCTAAAATAGACTTCATGATTATTGTTGTGTTTTTAAAGATTACGTTTCCGTTGTAAAGCTTTTATTTTTGTATTTTTTAATTAGCACCGGGGGCTGTGACATCTGCTCACGTTGTTCTCCAACCCCATGGCAGCTTACCTAACACGTTTTGCCCTCTACACTGATTAAAATATTTAAACGAATTGAAAAAAAAAATAAAAAGAATGATTCAAACTTTTTGATAAACATTTTTCGGTGAGCGACTATTTTTAGCAATTTAAAACGATGGCCAAATCCCGTTACATGCAGATGTTCATGAAATGTAAATGACGTTTAATTATTTGGGTTTGGCTGATTATATTGATTAAAAACATAGTTAGTTTAAAATAAATTATTTATGCATTCACAAAATTTTCCGAAAGGTAAAATATATATAAGATAATTTGGTTAGTTGAAATTAATAATTGAGTAATAAGTAAATTAATATCAAACGTTTGAAATTATTATGATGTCAGTTTTATGAGAAATTTTTAATTGAACATGTTTAATTTTTCATCTTTTTCACGTGTAAGAAAATGTTTCTTTTTATGTAATATATATATATATATATATATATATATATAAAGTTTACGCATTTTTTTTTTTTTTTTTTTTTTTTTTTTTTTTGAAATTGCAACTCAATGTAAGATGTCTGAAAAAACTGCAAAGGTCGCATAAAACATAAAACATAAAAAAAAAGTCAAAATAAATATGGAAATCTGTTAAATCAAAATGTTGTTACACACTACACACCAAAATCGTCTTGCGTATATCTTAGTAAAATCTGGTAATGTGTCTATGAATAGTTTTTGAGTTCATGGAACTATTGTAACTGAAACGTGTTGTCCTACTTCTACATTAAATATCACCTAAAATAATGCTTTGACAGTTAAATTGTTTATTTCATCATGATTATCACACATTTCTCTACAAAACTGTCTAATTTCATGTGTTTATGTGGAACAACTTTTACAGTATAAGCTAAGAAAGTATAAAGGTAGAAAAAGTTGAAAAACGGTAGCGGTAGTAACTTTTTTTTAGAATAGAGAGACTAACAGTAACATATATTTGGTAGTATTTCTCTTGTTTCATATTGTTTCTCATTATTGATTTGAATAATACAAAATAAACAGAAAATTAAAAGCACAGCTGTATAGCATATATTCTTATTCTTATTTTAACTTTTTATTACAAATATATAGTAGGAAATGTATGGTTTTAGAGTCAAATTTGAAACTGAATTTTTTCTGTTAATATCATTTTTCATGTTTCCTAAATATGAAAATTAAAGGTCTGTCTGTGTCTGTGCGTGTGTACGTGTGGCGCTCTGTGATTGTAACTAGTATAACTTAAAAACGATTTAAGGTCGGAAATCTGTATAATATGGAGCAGTTACTTGAAACTTTTTATTAAATTAGAATAAACTGTTTGTGCAGAGTGGCATTTAAAAGATTTCAGTAAGAGATCTTAAAACACAGTGCCCTGAAAATATAATAGTGTGTCAATGTAGTATAAAATAAAACAGTGCAAGAGTCATATCAAATTATATGAAAATGATATATATGACATTTATCTTAAATAGTAGCTTCATTCCGGTTAAACAAATCATGATTTGTTAACTTACATGTTATAAGCTGAAAAATGATTAAAAAGTAATTAAATATAAGAAAATAAATTGCGATTAACCTATTAATTTTAAAGTTTTAATAATTATTCACATTCATTTCTCTAAAATAAAATATTTAATTGCTAATACACAGTTTTTTAAAAACATTTTCAAAAAAAAAAAAAAAAAAAAAAAAAAAAAAAAAGATGTACGAAAAAATGTAAAATAATTAATGATAACATAAAAAAATATCTAACAAGCACGTAATTGGTATTAAAAAAAAAAAGCAATGTTACAGAGTAGGAAAAAGAAATTTCAATATGTAATTTTTTGTATATTTTTTTCATAAAGCATCCTACGGTTAAAACGATGGAGAAAGTATGTTAACGCCCATGATTTCAATAATTAATAAATGAGCTAATTTAAAATATTTAGCATGAATAATTGGAATATTCAAAATATTAATTTAATTATTTTTTACTATTTTTGTCGAAATGATCAAAAAAAGAAAAAAAAATGAAAAAGGAGTAACTATTAATTTAGATGTATAAAAGATATATTTATTTAATATGTTTAAATTAATTACAAAATAAAATGGTACAAAATAGAAAATTATTAGATAACAGAGTGTATTTATTCGTAAAATAGATTATTGGGATTTTTTTTTTCTTTTTATATCCTGAATCTGTACTATGATAAAAATATTAGAAAAAAAAATACATATATATATATATATATATTTATTTATTTATTTATTTATTTACATTTTTTAAATATTTAGAATATTCTGATTTCATTTGTATAAGGCAAAAGTGTAATGTTATTCTTCGTTGTATGGGATTTACAGTGTACTAAAATGAATGTTGCTTTAACATAAGGTAAATCTACATTGCGAGATATGCATGACAACTTTATCTCCATCCTGAAAATGAAGGTTGAGTTTCTTAATAAGGTAATATTGAATTTTAATATATTTAAAGGAAAAACAACATCTTACTGAAGTGTCCTCGTGGTCAGTATCTATTAATTAAATCTATACCTTTAGATGACTAATTTGTGTTTAAAAAACTATTTGTCTGTAAATTATCAAGAATACAACTAGTTTTATATGTTACGCATATCTGTTTCTTACATTTTTTGTATATGGAAAAATTCTTGAGTGAATCAAATTTTGATAATTTACTATTCCAGTTTTTTCACAAAAATAAAATGTCTCATATATATTTCCCATGTTCTTAAATACGACAAAAGATATTATACATACTACCTTTGATAAAATGACAGGCTATATTGAATAAATTGAACATGCTATGAGTCCAAGTTAAATTCATTTTCAAAAAAAAAAAAAAAAAAAATGCAGGCACGGTAAACTAGATGGGTTTTAAAATGCGAACTTACTATGATAATGTACTAGAGAAACTTTTTGATCACATTTAAAAGGAAGAAACATTTATATACGCTTATGCTAACTTGTAAATTATAAAACATACTTGTAAAAAGTTATACTTGTAAAAAACTATTAAAATCCGTTTTAACTTTTTAATTTACTAAACAGCTGCAGTTACAGTTATTAAAGTGATGTTTAGGTGTATTCAAGTGGCTATGGCAGACCAAATAAGAGCACATATAACGCTTTTGGTGGACGATAGCAGCTTTAGTATTATTACCTCAAAAAAAGTACGAGATAGGGGAAAAGGGGAAACACAAAATTGTAGAGCATGATCGAGTTAATTAGAAAAGATTAGAAAACAGAACGTTAAAACTGGTATTTGTTTGTTCGCAATTCCAACAAAGTGACGATGTAAAAAAAAGAAAAAGAAATGATCTTTACCAAATATTTTTATTTCAAGTTTTTTAGGAGTATTGAAACTTCTGTTCGTCTTCTGCAATATACATTTGGATACTTTTTTGAACTTTGCATTGTACACGTTGGGACATTGCGGGTGATACGTATGAAAAATCAAGCAATGGTTAAAATGTGTATTGCAGACGACGGACAAAAGTTTGAACCTCGAAAGTAAATATATCTTTTAATTAAGTACCTGTTTCATTCTTCCCAATGTCCTTTTCTTTTGTTACTGTTTAGGAAATCAAAAACGGTCAAACGCGTGCTTTAATCGTCCTGTTCATAGCATTCATATCCGACAAGAGTATTTTCATTTTAAATCGATGATGTTTAAATTTGTAATTCAATTTTTATCTTAAATTACACTATTTTTGAAATAGAAATACTCACTATGTCCTTTTCTATCCGTTGACGCTATAAACAGTCACATTTAGCAGAGCATAGTCACATTACTGTAACTAAATTCTAATTTTATGACACCTGTCTGTAGCAATTCATCAATTAAAGGGGTGAGATGGAACTTTATTGGGCAAACTGTATATCTCATCATCGTGGTGAATAGGATTAAAATAAAAGTACTATTATCATTTTTTAATTAAAGATAGTTTAAAAAAAAAAAAAAAAATCCATTGCTTCTTTATTGTTTACCGCAAATAATACAGAATTTTGTTGTCACACCTTCATTATGGCCGAATTCATAAATAAGTACGTATTGTTTTATTCAGGAGAGGTATAGTCTATAAATAAAGCTCTCAAAAGTTTCAGGGTCAGCTTCAGAAAAAAATTAAAAATAGGGGGTGTCTTATCATTAATTACATATATATTTTCTTTATTCCACGTAATAACAGGAAATTTATAATTGACAAGAAAATTGAAATTACAAAAAGTAAGAAAAACAATTATAAAAATATTAGAAAACTTACAGGCTTTAATTTCAGAATCATTTACGTCCCAACATATATTACAGTAAATTAAATCAAAAAGAACGAAAAATCACGTGCCACTCATTGAATAATAACGTTTTCTAACTGTACGTACACGTTGTATCCTTTAGAATTTAATGTTCTTTGCTTACGTTATCACACAACGGACAGACAGAAGGAAGAAAGGATAGAAAGACAGATAGATAGACTAAATGAATTCATAATCACTTTTAAATTTTGTTGAAAGTGTAAAAAATTATTAACACAAAAGGAAATGAAATTCCAGCAATTTCCAGTTGCAGTCGTTAAAGTATTTATTCCGTGGAAGTATATTATAATGTAGCCCTGTAAATCTAAAGACCATGCATATCGTATTCTATACAAAACATTACTTTAGCATATTAACAATAAATATACATTTCATTATGATTTTTGCACTACAGAGTTAAATAAATGTGATTTATAAAAATATCTCTGTTAAACACAATGCATTCGGATATTTTTTTGGTGTCCCTGTACACAAACCAGTTGTGCAGCGTCTATAAATGCCGTTTTAAATAGGGAACAATCCATAGTGAAATTGTGTTAAAACCACTTAATGCTAACGAAAGTGCAAATCTAGAAATTTTCCAATAATAGCCTATAATGTAACTAAATATTTTTGTGTGACCCTGTAAATCTCAATGCTAATCATACTATATTCCACAGAAAGTATTATTTTACGCATATGAATAACATGTTTCAATTTCATTAAGATTTGTGCAAAGTAAAATTATTAAAATATGGCTCATAGAAATGCTTCTTATAGAACATAGTGCTTTGGAATACTTCCGGGTGTCCCTGTACACAAATCATTGGTGGTATTTACTCTACTTTACTTCCAATAGAGAATATCCGATAGTGAACTTGAATAACACCTTTCAATTTCATTAAGATTTGTGCAAAGAAGAGATACTAAAATATGGTTTATAGAAACATCTCTCATATAATAGAATAAAGTTTCGGGTGCCCTGTACATAAACCAGTAATGGTATTTACTAGATTTTCTCTAGAGAACATACAGTGTACACTTGAAAAACATATTTCGATTTCATTACGATTTTTGCAAAGTAGATCGAATAAAATATGATTTATAGAAATACCTCTCAAAGACACAATGTTTTGGAAAACTTTCGGGTACTCCTCTGCACGAACCAAATGTTTAATTGCCGATACGTCAGTGGAGGCCCTCTATTGAGACTCAAAAAAATTTTGGGTTCCGTCTGTTTGTGTGTCTGCGTGTTTGTCGCGCGATAGCGGCCGCAAAAATCCCACTATTGACTTGAAATTTGGTACACATGTCCCCACGAAATGATAATCATGATCCCCACGAAATCAGCTGTGTAGTTTTGGGTGTGTATTTCATTTGCAGTTCGTGTACAGGGACACCTGAAAGTCTTTCTTATTATTACGGCCTATGGGAAGAATTTCTATATACCGCGATAGCGGCCGCAAAAGTCACACTATTCACTGACAATTCGGTACACATGTTCATGAGCTCAACAGAAGTAGTTGTATAGTTTTAGGTGTGTATTCCATTTGTCGTTCGTGTACAGGGACACGCCAAAGTTTTTTTAATCATTACGACCTATGGGAAGAATTTGTATGTACCGCAATAGCGGTCGCAAAAATCCTTCGATTAACTTGCAAATTGGCACACACATTCAAGATTTTCATAGAAATAGCTGTATATTTTTTTATGGCTATATTGTTTATAGACTGTGTACAGCGACACGCCAAAAGTCTTAATATTACTGCTTGTTGGGTGAATTTCGTTTAAACGCATTTTAACATCATTACTTTGTAATCAACAAAATGAAATTAGCGTACGTGAGTAAGATGCTTAAATTTATGCTGTTTGAAGAAAATATGTGCTCTTAGGCTTTCTAATGAATGTACAGGACCTTACAAAAGTGTTCACACAATGTCACGTAATCATCCATAATATGTTAAATTTGAAACAATCATTAATGAAAAACACGGATTAATCTGAATAGTTTTTACTGGTGTATGCAATGGTATTGGTTCGTTTATAGGGACGCAGAAAAAAAGTCCGTCACATTAGAGCCTGTGGACAATTTTCTATTTAAGCGGATGTTAATGTGTTTATGCTCCATTGAAAAGAATGGAATTAACATACATTGTAAAGGTACTTAAAAGCATGTTTACTCTTAAAAAAGATATGTAGATATGTATAGTCTAAATAATTTATTTATGGGACCACATAAAATAATTCCGATGACGTACTGTATTCATCCAAACGATGTCAAATTAGTCTTCAAAAATAATAAGTTATAATTAATTAAGTGTATTCTTATTATTGCCGTATATAATAACTGTGGCTACTTTTCCGTGACACATAAAATAATTTCGTACTATTATGTTCTATAGTCGGTACATCTTAAAAGTGTATTTTAACATGGTTACACGCCCATTAAATATAATGGAATTAATGGAATTTTACTGGAATTGCAAAAGCATGTTTTTCGGCGGAAAAGTGTGGGAATAGGATTGATGATTAGTTTACAGAGTTACGCAAAATAATTCTGATATGCTATGTAATATTTTTGTATTAAATTTGGAACAAATATTTATGAATTTCAGGGAAATAATACAAAACTGTCAGTAATTAAGATCACATATATATGATATACAGATAGGTATCAAAAGAGGGATTAGCGGGGGTTAAGGGGGGATACCAACCCCCCTCAGGAACGCATTTGTTTATGTAGCAAGTCAATCGAATCAATATATAAATTATATAATAAGGAATAAATAAAAATGACCTGTTGAGGAATGTGTGATGCAAATAGGACGTTGAGGCTCCTGATCTGCAGATCCACATGTTTAATACATTTTAAATAGGGTATATCCGACATCGAAATTGAATAACATATATCAGTTTCAAGGAACTTCATTTATATTTACTGGAGTTAGGGTAATGAAAGAAAGGCAGACTGAAGTCATAAACACTTTTCGATTTTGTTGTAAACAGCTAAAAATAGTAATTTACAATGAGTTTACAGTCAAATCTTTCAAACTCATTTGAAACATTTCTATAATATTATACAATAAATAATATATATATATATATATATATATATTAACTTTGCAATTTGTAAATAATTACACGTTGTTCTTTAGCATTTCATTGATTTTCTGAAAACTTTACTCAATTTGTGCGGTGTTGGTTTTGAATGAAGAATATTTCGTCAACTTGACCGTTAGAAGTTGGTTTTCTTCAAAAATAGGGAGCATACGAGCTTTGATCTCTTAGAAATACCCTCGGTGCGAGCATTTCTATGAGGCGTATGTCTCTGTTACAAACAGTTATTTTAAACTGGTACAACACAAGGAAGGAAATTTCACACCTCCGCCTAAAAACATGTTTTCAGTTGTACGAGGGAAAGACATTAAGTAAATCCCAAAAGATAATAAAAAAATAATTTACCACTTCGAAACAGTTTTTATTTTTCCACATAATCTCCAGCAACTTTGATGCACTTATCCCATCGTTTTATCAGATCCCCAATTCCAGCTGCATAAAATTATTTGTGTTGCTGACGCATCCACAGTAGGACTTCATGTTGAATGTCGTCGTCATCTGCAAATTGTTTGCCTCCAAGATGTTGTTTTAGTGGACCCAAACAGTTGAAAATCGCTGCGGACTAAGTCTGGGCTATTAGGTGATAAACACTTCTCTCCATAAACAGGTAACATTTCTTTGTGAATATTATTTTACTCAAGTCTTTTTGCCCAGAAAAATCAGACCACAGCACGCTGCTGTTCTATCGTACAATCATTCAGAACCATCGCCATTTTTTAAACTGCATTACGCATGCGTGTGCATGTTACCTACTCAATATGAATTGAATATCATAAAGCTGTATGGTGCTGCCATCTATCACCATTCTTTGTGCATATCTGTTACTACTTTAAATCATGCCATATGCATTTGTGACTTACTTAATGACTTACTCTCGAATAAATGAAAAAAAAAATATGTATAGTAATCTGAAGAATACCTTACTAATAAATGATCAAAAGTGTCTCTTTTATACAGAAAATATTTATATTTGATACAGAAAAGCCCATCGTTTATTTACTTTTTAACTTTATTTGAATTTTAAAAATACCACTTTCTTTTTAAAAGGAATCTCATATATTACCAAACAAAGTTACTTACAGAATTATTTTATAAAGTAAATAAAATTTTATAGTGAAAAAAAATAATAATAATGGATTTGTAGAAAAAATAAAATAAAAATAAATGACCACAATGATTGAAAATTCTCTTTTATCTTGACAACAATTTATCTTGCTGAATTTTGTGGGATTAAGACTTCGAGGCTCTCACGATTTATGTCTGGTAGATTTGAAATTGAAATGAGTAATCTATGTTGAATTTACGTGACAAGAATATTTCAGAAAAGGAAATAATTTTATTAAGTCCATATGGAAGTTAAATTATAAATAAAATTGATAAATTGTATATAAGGTAACAATTGTAATTTTTAAATTTTTTCACATCTGTACATTATGAAATAATTTTTTTTTTATAACATTTTTTTTTGGTGTATGATAGAGGGAAATAAAAGTACATTATTACATAGTTATTAATTTCTACTTTTCACAGAAAAGCTTAAGGTACGTTTAGCATGCGAAGTGCGTGTACAATTTGTGATAGATGTGTGAAATGGTGTTTTGATATATAATATTTATTTTTATTTCTATTACGATACGTTTATTTCGCAATGTTAATTATGTACTACATTGTATGGGGTGTTTAATATAATCTTTATATTCATGGGTTCTTTTTAAATTAGATTATAACTAGCGATAAATATCTTTAAAATTATAATCAATCATATTCATTATTTATCAACTAATTATCGAAAAGGTTACTCACCTTTTCTTCTTTTCACGGCCGACTTGAAACTTAGGGAGTTAGAAGAGAATATCGATGACGCAAAATAATATTTCTGGAACTTTTGCTTTTAACATATTTAATTAAATGATGATGATGGAGGTCTATGTACAATGAAATATATGTACAAAATTTGACGATTAATAAAACAATTTTCAAATTATTTCTACTTCACATAATGAATAACTTTCTGTATATTCAAAATATACAGTTTTCTTCTTCTTTAATAAAACAGAATCATAATAAATTTTAAGACACCGTAAAAGTGCCTTTCCTTTCAAGTCTACATCTTTTTTAACACTCCACTTTCGAATCGAAAGTGCATCTTATTCTAATAAAACCAAAAGAGAATAAAAAATAAAAATAAAGCATTCCCGCTGTCGCGACAGGTGGCCGAAAAACAGAGGGAAAAGAATGGGGGGAAGGACTGATGTTGCAACATCCTCCCACCTTGAGCATGGAAAGATTCTGTACATGCTCAACAAAATATTAAAGAAAAAGAAAAACTGTTTACATTCTAAAATATTCTTAGTAAAATAATAAAAAATAATAATAATAAACAATATAATATAAAAATAGTTCAGAAAAATGTTCAAGTCATTTTGGACTTAAAGTTATATAGTCAGTTTAGATATTAAAGTTTTTTCACTGGTTTGATAATTCTACCAAAACTAGAGGTCTGAATTTGATTCTTGTTTACAATTGTATCACTAAGTTCTAAAGGGCAAATCCTCTGTAGTGGTCGTAAAATTTCACCATTCAGTGTTTTCAGTTTGGCAACACGAAATTGTCCATCTTTACCAGGATAGAGTTCTACCACTTTGGCCAATGGCCACTGAATGCGTTTTAAGTTGTCATTTTGCACTAAAACTAAATCTCCAATTTTAATATTGTTGTTAGGAGGTTTCTTTACATTGTTAAATTCTCGAAGAGATCCCAAATATTCAGTTCTAAATATCTTGCGAAGATCGTCTTTTAGTTTTTGTCGGTATTCAAATCTTTTTCTCAGGTTATTTCTTTCTATAAAATCCAAGTCAGGTACTCCTGTTTCACGGAGATCTTTCAAAAACATTTCAGGTGTGAGAGGTGTTAAATCTTCAGTATCCTCAGATACATATGTAAGTGGTCGTGAATTCACCATACTTTCTGTGTCGCAAATGGTAGTATATAATTCTTCATAGTTCAAATGGGCTTTCCCTAAAACTCTTTTCAACATTGATTTGATAATGCGAATCAATCTTTCCCAAAATCCACCCCACCACGGAGAGGCCGGTGGGTTAAGTTTCCATTTAATTCTTTTTATAGTGGCAAATTCTTCAATCTGTGCCCAATCCACAGAATTTAATTCTTTTCTTGTCGCAACTAAGTTGGTTCCATTATCACTGTAGATGATACGTGGTCGTCCTCTACGTGAAATGAATCTTCTCAAGGTCTGTATGAAATTCTCTGTTGTTAAGGAAGTCGTCAATTCTAGGTGGATAGCTCGAAAAACTGCACATGTATACAAAACTACCCAACATTTGCTGCCATCTTATAAGAATAGTGGTCCAAAAAGGTCGGTTCCAATAATTTCAAAAACACCAGCTTCTCTCACTCTATCTTCAGGCAGAGGTGAACTCAGCACTTCAGCAGCTTTCGAAGAGAATCTCTGACACTGGACACATCTATGCAGAATCTTTCTAATGGTCTTCCTGCATCTTATTATCCAGAATTTCTCTCGAATTGCTGACATAAGAATTTGTATTCCTGCATGCTTCATTTCTGCATGTTCATTTTCAATAATTCTACAGGTTACGTTATGGTTCGCTGGCAAAACTACTGGATATCTGAAATTTTCTGAATTTTTTCGCATTGATATTCTAGTTTGAACTCTGATGACTCCCATTTCATCAACAAATGTACGCAAGGAGGATAAGTTTTTCTTAAAATTTAAATCTTGATTCTGAACAAACTTCATAATCGTAAGTTCAGCCTTTTCAATTTCTTCAACTGTTAAATTGGTCATTACTCTTGCTTCTTTAGGTTTTTTAACATTTTCTTTAAATCTGAGTATCCATGCTGTGACCTTTAACATCTTTTTATACGAGGAACATTTCTCGTAAAAGTCTATGTTTTCCGATGACACATTGGCTGCAGAAACTATTGTTTTTCTTCTCTCTGATTCTATTACATTTAAATCAGGTTCTAAAACTTCGTTAGGCCAAAATTCTGAAGATCTTCTTAACCAAGAAGGTCCTTCCCACCACCGGGATTTTAGGAGAAATTCAGCAGAACAGCCCCGAGATGGCAAATCGGCAGGATTGAGCCTCCCTGGTACGTATTGCCACTTCTCTGGATGGCTGAGGGATCTAATTTCTTGCACTCTATTGTAAACAAAAGGTGCCCAATTTTCATTTCTTTTTATCCAAAATAGAGCATTTGATGAATCTGTCCAAAAATGTGTTGGAATACTTGGCTGTCTTAGATCTGTTTTCACATTTTGCGCTAGTCTTGCTCCTATGGTACAGGCAAGAAGTTCTAGCCTGGGAATGGTGACTGACTTCAATGGGGCTACCCGAGATCTGGCTTGCACAAGTTGGCAGGTAATGGCATTAAAATTTTCTGCTCTTAAAAAATGCAAGTTGCATAGGCTGCTTTGCTTGCATCGCAGAATACATGAAGGCTCATTTCCGTATTCACCGGATCAGGTACAAGGAGTCTTGGAATAGAAACGTCATTCAACTTATGTAGTCCCCTTTTCCATTTCTCAAATTTTTTCCCAACACATTCAGGTAATTCAGAATCCCAACTCACTTTTAGTTGCCAACATTCTTGAAGTAAAATTTTTGGTGCTAAGGTTACTGGACAACTATACCCGATGGGGTCGAATACTTTATGGGCTACTGACAATATTTGTCTTTTGGTAACTGTCTTGATTTCTTCTTGATTTTCTCGCAGGTCTATACTTAATGAATCATTGTTTAAATCCCATAATAATCCCAAAACTGGAACACTTCTTTTCTTGAAGGGAGTAGAATTTTCGTCTGTTGGATTGATACTATTATGCTCCCACCCTCTTAGATCGAATTTTGCAGTACTAAGGATATATTTAGACTCCGAAATAAATTTTTCAAGATTTTCGGCACTTTCTACACTAGTAACACTATTATCTACATAAAAAGATTCTGCTAGTTTATCAGCAGTTTCTTTTAGTTCATCGTTAACCTGTTGCAAGTGATACTTCAGAGTTGCTCCTAACAAGTAGGGACTACAAGTAAGGCCGAATACTACTCTTCTATGTTGAAAAATCTTAATATTTGAAGGATTACCCTCCTCCCACCACAGGAATCTAAGATATGGTCGGTCTACTTCGCTGAGCTGAATTTGTAAGAACGCTTTACGAATATCTGAAATTACCCCAATTTTCTTAAATCGAAATCTATTAATTACAGAGGGAATTAGTTCCACTAAGTTGGGACCCTTTCCTAAACAATCATTAATAGAAGGAGAGCCCTTTTCTCTCGCTGACCCATCAAAAACTGGACGAATTTTAGTTGTGGAATTTTCTTTAATAACTGCTCTGTGGGGGAGGAAATGTTCATTTAGATTATCACTGTATGGCTCAACTTCTTCAATGATTTCTTCTGCAAGCCATTCGTCAAAAACTGCTTCGTAAGCTTCTAATCTTTCAGAT
Source organism: Salticus scenicus (assembly GCA_963930645.1). Classification (NCBI taxonomy): domain Eukaryota; kingdom Metazoa; phylum Arthropoda; class Arachnida; order Araneae; family Salticidae; genus Salticus; species Salticus scenicus. Next base: position 308,770,868 of record OZ005654.1, read on the forward strand.
TTCTTCAGTGATTTCACGCAATTCTTCAATCTTCGCTCAGCAATTTGTCTACAGCTAGGTAGTGGAGGATGGCCTTCAATCCATGGAAGGCTTACTTCATATCTGCCGTCTTCAACCGTTTTAATATTTTGGTTAAAATATTCTTCAGCAGCTATGTCTAATTCTTCTCTCGTGTTCTTATTTCCCGAATCCAAAATTCCTAAAGTATCCAGGGACCAAAGATCTGAAATCTGTGCATTGGCCACATGAAGAGATAAAACAACATTTGTACTATCGTTGGAACTAAATTCTTCAGTTTTACCCATCAATGTCCAACCTAATTTTGTTTCAAAGGCCACTAAATCCTTCGAGAGTAATTTACTTTTCCCTGTAAAAAGTTTCCCACATACATCTGCACCAATTAACAAATCAATTTCTCTATTTTTATTTCTTCTAAATTTTGTTAAGTTGTCATAATCTGAAAATTGAATTCCCCGCCTTCTTGCTTCGTTAATCCATGGCCCATTTCGTAATTTAGGTACTTCTGCGCAAAATTTTTCTTGATCAAGAACTTCAAAATTACACAAATAGTTTTTGCGTAGATCACTTAACTGTATTCTATACCGTAAATGATTATGTGTTTGTTGTAACCCTCCAAACAAACTATGATTTAATTTTTCTTGCCCTGTAGGTGTATAACCAATTTTCTTTATTATTTCTTTCTTTAAATAAGATTTCTGAGATCCTGAATCAATTAATGCTCGGATAGTGTATTCTTTATCTTTATTGATTAACCTTAGCGTTTGGAGTAACACTTCTTGATTACAAGTTTTGTTGGACAAAGTCGTATTTTCATTTGTAACTTGTTTTTCAGAATTATTTTCTGGACACATTATATCGAAATGACGGCGAGAACAAATACGGCATTTTACAAAGCAGCGGCAATTTTTTGCCAAATGACCTTTAGAGAAACAAACAAAACAATGACCACGTTTCATTAAAAAATCTTTTTTTTCATTGATTTGTTTAGATTTGAATTCTTTACAATCCTGCAATAAATGTTTTTCGCTATTACAAAAATTACAGAAATGTCGTTTATTGCCTGAATTATTATTGTAAAGGTTGATGGACGAATTTTGTTTATTTTTGGTGATTCATAACTTTCTTTCTTATTTGATGTGGTGGAAATATGTTCTGAGTGTTGGGCATTTGAAATTAGTGCAGTAGCTTTTTCGCGACTAACAACTTCTGTTTTTAAAATTTTAATCATTTCTGAAACTTTCCACTGATCATCATCGCCGTATTTTTTCGTTATTTCTAAAACTATGTCTGGTGGTAAAAGTTTTATGAAAATTGGGCAAAATAACGTGCTGTAATTTTCTTCTTTTATCCCTAGGGATTCTAGATTTCTTATTTCTGTCTGACATGTGTCCAGTAATTTTCTTAGTGCAAATATATCGTTGGATTTTTTTACAGGACAAAGATTTAGTAATTTATTTAAATGTGAATTAATTAGTAATGTTTTTTTACCAAATCGATCTTTTAATGTTTCCAGAGCCGCGTAATAATTATTGTTTGTTAGCGTGAAACCTTTTATTGCATCAGCAGCTGTACCACTTAAGTATGTTCTCAAATAGCTAAATTTATCAATATTTGATAAAACTGAATTCTTATCGATTGCTGCTTCAAACTGATCCATAAATCTTTGGAAATCGGTTGGTTCACCGTTAAATCTATCAATGTTTAATCGAGGAAGATTAATATAACCTTGATCTAATTTTGGTGTTCTATTACCTTCTATTACGGGGCTAGTCGATAAAATGTTAGAATTACTACTATTTTTTATTTTAATCATTTTACTTTTTACTTTAGTTTTCCAAATCAAAATATTTGAATTATATTCATCGCATTTTAGAACTTCCTCTTCAACCTCTTCTACTTTGATATTTTTCTGTATCTCGTCATCTAATGAATTCAGTTCCCTATCTTTTAAATTTAACTCTTCTAAATATTGTTCTAACTCTTCTTCTCCAACATCAATTTCCAATAACCTGCCTTCGATTTTATTTATTAACTTCGTGGTTTGCGCTCTAAGAACACTTCTTTTTTGTTTTTGAATTACACTCATTATGCTAATTATAAATAACAAATCTTTTAAAATATTATTATTTGATCAATTATCAAATAAAATTTCTTGTCAAAGTAGTTAATTAAACGAAAACATTTCAAAGTTATGCATTCATCATATTAATATATAATGCAATAATTCAAAAAAAAAGTATTGCACAAACCCAAACTAAAATATTCTTTCGTTTCATTTTTATCAAAGGAACAAATTTCAAGAACAAAACTAATAATATAGATATCATTTATTATTTATTTCAAATGTAAGTGAAAACGAAACTTTTTCGTTGAAACCAAAACTTTTTCTCTTTATTTATATATCATCAAAAGAACAAATTTTCAAATATTCAATTAAAATAACATTTATATTTATTTATTTCGATGTTGGAGAAAGTAATCAAGTCGGCCGTCCCTGTTCTGGGGCGCCACTAATTTAATATAATCTATTTATTCATGGGTTCTTTTTAAATTAGATTATAACTAGCGATAAATATCTTTAAAATTATAATCAATCATATTCATTATTTATCAACTAATTATCGAAAAGGTTACTCTCCCTTTCTTCTTTTCACGGCCGACTTGAAACTTAGGGAGTTAGAAGAGAATATTGATGACACAAAATAATATTTCTGGAACTTTTGCTTTTAACATATTCATATTTAATTAAATGATGATGATGGAGGTCTATGTACAATGAAATATATGTACAAAATTTGACGATTAATAAAACAATTTTTAAATTATTTCTACTTCACATAATGAATAACTTTCTGTATATTCAAAATATTCAGTTTTCTTCTTCTTTAATAAAACAGAATCATAATAAATTTTAAGACACCGTAAAAGTGCCTTTCCTTTCAAGTCTACATCTTTTTTAACACTCCACTTTCGAATCGAAAGTGCATCTTATTCTAATAAAACCAAAAGAGAATAAAAAATAAAAATAAAGCATTCCCGCTGTCGCGACAGGTGGCCGAAAAACAGAGGGAAAAGAATGGGGGGAAGGCACTGATGTTGCAACAGGGTGAATGCAAATTTTAGACGATATACAAGGTCGAGTAAATGTTTCTATTTTTTTTTTTTTTTTTTTTTTTTTTCGTCAATGAAAATAAATAAATAAAGATAATTATTGTAAAAATTTATATATCCCCCATAATTAAAAATACAAATATACGTTAATTTTTGTTTGTATGAGAGCAGCGCAATTCCCATTGCAGCAACCGCAATTCCGTCTCCGTCGCAATATTGCACTGCGAAACTGAAGATTTATTTATGTGCAGAATATTAATTAAAAAAAAATAATAATAGCATTTATTGTTATTTTTTTACTTTTAAATTATAATTGTATTTTGGCGATGTTACTTTTTTACTCTTAAAATATCTATGGATTTTAATAATTGATCTTATTTTCTCCTGTTTTGATATAAATTAATTATTTTTATTAACTGCTACTGACCTTGCTCGCTTCGTTGGTCACTATATGCAAATAAAACATTTTTATAATAGGGTCAGCTGGGGTATACTCAAAAAAAAAAAAAAAAAAAAAAAAAAATCCTACATATTTAAAATATTTTAGTATTTCTATTTATTTATTTTGTGTTTATTAGATGACTATAAAGTATTTCTGTTACGAAAATAAATTATGGCAACATAAAATTACGTTTTTAATTAAAATCGTTGTTCTACATACAACATATGGCATATGTTACCCTTCCAAACTTCTCCTTTCCTCTTTTTCATAGCAAAATTGTAAAATATTTACAAAAGAATATGAAGTATAAAATATCTAAGAACAGATATTCACCTGAAGTTTAGTTAAATTTATTGCATTTTGTATTCTGTGAGATATTTTATCATGTGGGGTAAAGTGCGTATAGCATTAAACGTAACTAGTAAATGGCTAATTAATGAGGAATTACATGGATCATTCACACGAAAACTGTCGTTATGAGAAAATTGAAGTAAATGGAAAGCTTTCGATTTTTTTTTTTTTTTTTTTTTTTTTTTTTTTTTTTTTTTCTTCATGAACAGATATGTATGTAATGGATTCATAAAAAAATATAGATCTTGCATATTAAACAAAATATTTAATTATAGAAGTACAAGAAGTATATCATAAATAAAAAAATAAAATAACCTTACATTACTTCTTGAAAATTGCCTTAGTGCTTGCGGGAAGGACCCCCTCCCATCGTCAGAGGCAGCTCTGTGGCGGCTTTCTTTGTTGTTTTGTGATGACTTGTTCTCTTGCAGTCTTTAACATTCTGCACCAATTTGCGGCGTAAGTTGCGTTATTGTAATCAGCAAGTTTCGAATATCGTTAAAACTGATATTGATAGGTTCGTTAGCGTTTTCCTTGGTGAGTGCGGTGGTTATTTTCCCGAATTTAATGTCTGCAGAGTGATCTTTAATACGATTTTTAATTTTGCGTTTTCTCATACCTATGTAGTAGCCAGTGTCTTTATTTCCTTTGGAAAACGGAATACTATAAATACCGGAGGTTACAAAGGGATCAATTTTGTCTTTTCATTCTTAATTGTTTGATAAATATTTTTATTTGGTTTTATAAAGAGTTAAAAAAACTTAATGTCATTGAAAATTTTCAAAATCGAAAGCAAATGTTTACTCCGGCCATCATGTATGATCGCGGAATCTCACAGAAAATTAAAAATGCCGCCAATAAAATTAATATCAAAATCTCCATAAAACCAAATAAAAATATCTATCAAACCATTAGGAATGAAAAAAACAAAATCGATCGCGAAACAGTCGAAATCTTATTCAAGCCTCTTACCTGTAATGGCAAAGACCCAGCACAAGAAATTAACCGTAACTGGTGCAGAATCGTGAAGACTGCAAGAGAACAATTCGTCACAGAACAACAAAGCAAGCCGCCACAGAGCTTCCTCTGACGATGGGAGGGGCCCCTTCCCGCAAGTACTAGAGCAATTTTCAAGAAGTAATGTAAGGTTATTTTATTCTTTAATTCAAAATATTTAAATTAATAAATTAATTTAGAATACTGAAAAGTAAGAGAATGACAGTCATAGTAAGGGAACAGTTATACAACCCGAACTCAAAAAAAAAAAAAAAAAAAATAGAATACTTGTCACTTTTCAAAATTAAGCTTAATATAGCAAAAAATAAGTACAAAATAGACATTTAAATGAACGTGTAACCTTTCTTAGGCTTTAAAGTATACATAGCATTTGATAGACACTTAATTCAAATTAATACTAAACTGAAATATCAAAAAGCTTACAGTGATGATGGTTTATATAGAGTCAAAATATTAGAATATTAAAACAAAAATAATAAATAATAAATAAATGAAATAAAATAAATAAAATTTCAAACAAAACAATATTAATACTTTGTCGCGTCACCTTTTGCTAGAATCCCAGCTCTGATTCTTTCAGGCATGGATTCCACTAGCTGTTTGAAAATCATCGTTACTGACACTGTCCCATGCACTCTTAAGTGCAACAATGCGTTCAATTTTGTTGGTAGGAACTAGATCCTAAACCTTTTTCTTTACATGATGCCACAAATTCTTGATCGGATTTAGATCCGGAGAGTTATTTGGCCAGTTTAATACCGAAATCCCTCTTTTTGTTAGCCATTTACGAGTCGATTTCGAAGTATGACACGAAGCGGAATCTTTTTGAAAGACAAACGCGTCTTTCGTCTTTGCATAAATCCTCAGAGTAGGGTATCATATAGTGCTCCGGTATATTTAGATATACTGCGTAATTTACACGTTGTTTTAAAATACATAATTGTCTTTTTCCAGAAGCACTCATACATCCCCATACTATGACGGATGTCGCAAATTTGACGGAACGCCTTATACAAGATTTTTTCAAAAGATTCACCTTTTAAACGCCACACCCGAACACCTCCTTCGTTAAACGATATTCGAAATAACGATTCATCACTGAATAAAACACTTTTCCAGTCTTGTTGCCCTCAGTCCCCAGAATAGCTTCTCTTTGTACCAGAGAAGTCGTGAACGTCTCTGTTTTATGTTCAACTTTGGCTTTACTTTGAGGACCCACGATTGAAACTCCAATTTATGAAATCATATAGGCGTAGTTGTCATTGACACGGCAACTGCAGATTCTTTCCAACACTTATTGTAATAAGCAGCACTTTTAAAGCGATTATTTTGGACGATTCGTTTTAATTTGCATTTATCTCTGGCAGTCGTTACAAGCTATCTACCACATTTACTCCGTTTATTTTTTAGTTGGCCGGCTCTTCTATATTCCTTTAAAACCTTTGAAACCGTAGACTGCGAAACCTTCACTTAATCCAAGATAAACTGTTGCTTTTTTCAAGCTTTAAGCAATGATAGAATTCACGTTTTCGTTGTTTATGAAATATCACGTTGACGACCCATTTTAAGCGAAAGACTAACTTAAGATCTTCCGAACGCCAAGCTTTATACTTGTCGCAACCTATCGGTTTAAAGATAAGCAAATTTTCCTCTGCTTTTTAAATTTATATATTGAATAAATTGGTTATTCTAATTTTATGACCCATATAAAAAGTCAACATAATTTTTAAATGAGTTAAAGACCCTTAAATTATTAAAATATTATCTATATAGTTGATGAAAATTGTTTTGTCATTTCCTGAGTAACATACGTCACTTTTTTAATTTACACACTTTTGTTTTACACGACGTATTGCCAAGTTTTGTTTAGAAAATACTGCTATTCTATTATTTTGAATCTGGGTTGCAGTATGTGCACCGGCTGCTCCGGGGATAATCATGTTCTGGTTAGAACGCGGACAGACAGATGGAGAGTCAAAAGTATAAAAAGACACACGAGTAGACTGACAGAATTCATAATCACTCTTAAACATTGCTGAAGGGTATTAGAAAAGCTTAACAAAATTGAAAATCCATTCTCAGCAATTTTCGGTTATAGCTCTTAATCCATGTGAATAATTTTGAGGGGCCCTGTAAGTCTTATTTCTAATAAAACTGTGTTTAATTTTTTTTTTTTTCTGCATATGAATAATAAATGTCAATTTCATTATAATCTGTACAAAATTAAGGTACTAAATGTGGTTTAAAAAATATATCTAGTTGAACCCATTGCGCTCAAACTGTTTTAGGTGTCCCTGTGCACAAACCACAGGCAGTATTTACTTCATTTTAAATAGGGAGCATTGCTTAATAAACATAAATAATATATATTCATTTCAAGAAATCCCATGAATATTTACTGAAGTTAGAATCGGACAGACACAGAGTCAGACTTACAGCAATAAAGACAGATGTGCTAATTCAACTCATAAAAACTTTAAACATTGTTAGAAAGAGTTAAACATTCTTAATAAGATCGAAAATGTAACTCCAGCAGTTTCTGGTTGCAGCCCTTAAAGTAGATGCATATGTTTGTGTGGCTCTGTAAATCTTAGTGCTAATCATACTGTATTCTATAGAAAACATTTTTTGTGTATAAGTAAAATTAAAGTCTATTTCATTACGATCTCTGCAAAATAAAGGTATGGTTTCTAGAAATACCTTGTATAGAACTAAATAGTCTGGAATAATTTCAGTGTTCCTGTACATGCACAAGCGGTTTTATTTCCTCCATTTTCAATAGAGAACATTCCATAGTGAACTTGAATAGCACATATCAGTTTCCAGGAATTTCATAAATATTTACGAGAGATAGAGTGCGGAAGGACAGACAAACAGACAAACCAAAAACATAAGCACTTTAAAACTCTGTTTAAAAAAATTTAAAAATCCTTTTCAGATTTGTTGGAAAGTGTTTTTAAAACTTTCTAAAATATTTACCCTCAAATTTTCTCTATTTTTACTAATTTTTACGATTTTGGGGTTCATTATAAAACTATTTAACAAAATTTAAATCACGAGGGTAGAAAGAGGAAGTTGAAAATTTTAAATCTTTTAGAAGCTTGAAATTTAGCGAAATGTCTTCTCTTTGACCTTAATTAAGGTAAACTATAAGAATTTTTTTTTTAATTTAGTCCTTAAGCGAAGGGGGAAGGGGGGGGGGATCAACAGTTCTCTCCATTCTCAGTACGTGGAAGGTCGCAGTATTTTTCAACGAAAACTTCAAATTTAGCAAAATGTTTATTTTTAGGCCCTAATTAAAGTAAAATATTAGAATTTTACGAAATTTCACATTTAATGGCGTGAAGGGTGTTAGAAACGCTTAATAAAATTGAAAATCCATTCTCAGCAATTTTCGGTTATAGCTCTTAATCCCTGTGAATAATTTTGAGGGGCCCTGTAAGTCTTATTTCTAATAAAACTGTGTTTAAAAAAAACTTTTTTTTTTTGTGCATATGAATAATAAATGTCAATTTCATTATAATCTGTACAAAATTAAGGTACTAAATGTGGTTTAAAAAATTTATCTAGTTGAACCCCATGCGCTCAAATTGTTTTAGGTGTCCCTGTGCACAAACCACAGGCAGTATTTACTTCATTTTAAATAGGGAGCATTGCTTAATAAACATAAATAATATATATTCATTTCAAGAAATCCCATGAATATTTACTGAAGTTAGAATCGGACAGACACAGAGTCAGTCTTACAGCAATAAAGACAGATGTGCTAATTCAACTCATAATCACTTTAAACATTGTTAGAAAGAGTTAAACATTCTTAATAAGATCGAAAATGTAACTCCAGCAGTTTCTGGTTGCAGCCCTTAAAGTAGATGCATATGTTTGTGTGGCTCTGTAAATCTTAGTGCTAATCATACTGTATTCTATAGAAAACATTTTTTGTGTATAAGTAAAATTAAAGTCTATTTCATTACGATCTGTGCAAAATAAAGGTATGGTTTCTAGAAATACCTTGTATAGAACTAAATAGTCTGGAATAATTTCAGTGTTCCTGTACATGTACAAGCGGTTTTATTTCCTCCATTTTCAATAGAGAACATTCCATAGTGAACTTGAATAGCACATATCAGTTTCCAGGAATTTCATAAATATTTACGAGAGATAGGGTGCAGAAGGACAGACAAACAGACAAACCAAAAACATAAACACTTTAAAACTCTGTTTAAAAAATTTTAAAAATCCTTTTCAGATTTGTTGGAAAGTGTTTTTAAAACTTTCTAAAATATTTACCCTCAAATTTTCTCTATTTTTACTAATTTTTACGATTTTGGGGTTCATTATAAAACTATTTAACAAAATTTAAATCACGAGGGTAGAAAGAGGAAGTTGAAAATTTTAAATCTTTTAGAAGCTTGAAATTTAGCGAAAAGTCTTCTCTTTGACCTTAATTAAGGTAAACTATAAGAATTTTTTTTTTAATTTAGTCCTTAAGCGAAGGGGGAAGTGGGGGGGATCAACAGTTCTCTCCATTCTCAGTACGTGGAAGGTCGCAGTATTTTTCAACGAAAACTTCCAATTTAGCAAAATGTTTATTTTTAGGCCCTAATTAAAGTAAAATATTAGAATTTTACGAAATCTCACATTTAATGGCGTGAAAGATTGTCTGGCATTTCTGCTCGTTCTGGAAAAATCGTAGTAGTTTCCTGTAGAATCGGGAAATTTAGAAAAATATCTGAAGATTAGAATAGTCTGAATTTTAACAAATAAGGAGATAATATTGAATGTATTTCTACTCGTCCTTCACCTGTCGAAAATCACAGGAGGTTTTCAAAAGAATCTTTCAAAGCTTGGTCTTCACGAAAAATCTAAATATACAATCTCTGGTCAACAGTTCAAATTAATTAGGTTTTCTTTCAATTTTTCCCCTTATGAAAATCGAGTAATCGCTAGTTGTATTATAATTTGGAGTTAAGATTACTATTTCTCACTACTTATTTTATCACAAGTAAATAAAAAATAGACACAATCATGGTGAAGCGTAGAAGTTTTCTCTGTCAAATGCACTTTTTCTGTCCAGTAATTTCGAAGAAATGGCGCCATTTTCAAAGACGAGAGTACTTCATTTGGTAGGTAATGTGAAAGTGACGTCAATATAAAATGTTATGAAAATTGTTTTTATTTTAATCGTATTAATACAATAAGTTACTTTGACGTATTAACAGTAAAATGTTTAGATCACATGCATGATTTTTTCCGAAAGCGTAATTGTAGGATATGATTCAAATCATTTCACCCCTTTTTAATTTCGAATTTTTATAATCTTCTACTTAGGGGGAATATATCAATTAGAAGTAACCTATATATCAAAGTTTCTAGCTACAATAATACAAAAAAAAATAATAGAAAAATATGGTTTTCAAAAGGAGTATTCTCCACCCTCTCTTATTGCGCTTGCGCTAGAAATTTGAAACACCGACAGTAATTTTACTGTGGCATAATCAGTAACTGTGTCAAGTTTGGTTCATATCAGCGCAGTAGTTCTGGAGGAGATGTAAGACAAACATATCCACATATATACATACAATAACCTTTATTTATTTTCTGATAGAATGGAGTAGAAGGCTGATTTTTACCAACTATGTGAAAAATACCAGAGCCGGGAATCGAACCCCGGGCCCTCCGCTTAACGCGCGGATGCTCTAACCACTGAGCTACCCTGGCTGATAACCAGCTCGGCACTTCTCACACAATTTACGTTGGCAAGGTCACCGAGTCTGCATTAAAGCAGCTATATCAAGTGACAAATTTGAATATGGCATAACTCCAAACGGCCATGAAATTTTAATTCAGAAATTTAATTCATCAACCTTAGGTTGATGAATTAAATTCAGTGGTTAGCTCAGTGGTTAGAGCATCCGCGCGTTAAGCGGAGGGCCCGGGGTTCGATTCCCGGCTCTGGTATTTTTCACATAGTTGGTAAAAATCAGCCTTCTACTTCATTCTATCAGAAAATGATTTCCAGGTTGATGAATTAAATTTCTGAACCTTTATTTATATTAAGATTATCATTTTGAAAAAGAAAAAAAAAAATGAAATTTGCATTTTTCTTATCTCGTAATCAGTGGAGAATAGTACCACACTTTCTTTAAACACAGATATAATAATTAATTGTTTATATTGTTGAACAAAAGTCATCGCAGGAAAATTTTATTTGGTGAAACTTACTTCTTATTGGTTTATGTGGCATTCAGATATATATATATATATATAAATGTATACATATATATATATATATATATATATATATATATAAATTAATGTCTGAAAATCGATTAGGGAAAAACCTGAATTTTTTATATGAACTTGAAACTTGAAACTAAGTATTTATAAACCAATGCAAAAGGAAATATAATACGAAAATAACTTTGTAATATACCGATAATAAATGAAAAGCAATTCCAAAACTCAAGGAGATCTTCTTCAGGGATGCCTCTCCCCTTACACAGGGAATAGAAAATGAGAGGTTTCTGATTCTGAAATATTATTCTATGTTAATATACTTTGCTTATGAATTTGATTCTTTAGATTAATGTTTTGTATTAATTCATATTAATCTTAAATTCGATGGCTGTATATATTTTCGCTGACTGAGTATATGTTTAGGACTGAGTATATATATATATTGGCTTAAAGCACACGTCCTCCCAGAAACTTCTCATTTTCCATACTCTGAATGGAGGAACTCCTCTGAAGAAGACTCGCATGTGTTTTGGGATTGCTTTTCATTTATTATCGATAGATATTATGTATACATATGTGTATGTATGTGCGTGTGTAATATTTAATAAATATTTTGTGAGATTTTTGAAGTTTTACATTTCTTGGCATTATTAAAAAAAAATGTTTAAAAGAATAAAAACTATATATTATATATAAAAAATGTAAAGAAAATCATTTATTCGGAAGTGTCAGAGAATTTGCTGAATTTCATTTTAAACTTTGCATCTCGAATTTTTTCAGCAGCTTTGGATATATTCAGTAATTAATTAACGTTAAGAGTTAAATTGTTACATTTTCTAAGAATCAGGATATTTATTTTAATCTCATTTCTTTTCTAATGCATAATGTATATATATATATATATATATATATATAAAGTCTATGCTTTTTCGTTTAGTTCTTCCGTTTACGTACTATGCATCTGAATATCGCATGCATGCGTAATTCGATTTTGCTTTACCTGGATTGTTGAAAAAGTATAAAAACTAGGAAAATGTTTATATATTTTTCATATGATCACACAAAAATTCAGCTTTAGTGCAAGGCATTAGTGAGAATGCTTGAATAAGTCTTTTCATATTGTTGTGCATTTTTTTTTTTTTTTATCTACTAATTTCTTGTGCACTATGTGTAAACTTTACAATATGTTAAATCTGTACGTAACAGCAATGAAACACACCGTCCATTGTTTTAAGGAACTGACAGAAATGCTTTTTAATTTATGTCATAGTTATATCATTTCATAATTTTGCATTTTAGTCATACTGTCTTACGCACAGATATATATATATATATATATATACATTTTTTTTTTCTGCGGTATTTATTTTTTCTGAGTGTTATTCCCAATCTCATAAAACAAATTTAATCAAACAACTTTTTTTTTTTTTTTTTTTTTTTTAATGCCTTTTTTTTCTTTCTTTATTCGTTCTAAATCAAGAATTATGTACGAATGAATCAGTTTTTCTGTCGGCTTAATGCTATGAATTTATTAGTTCTATTAACATTATGCAACTAATACTTAACATTGAACATGCAAGAAAAATAATTTTTTTTTCTTCCACTTTGAAATAGCTTAAATTATTTTTCTTTACAATAAGAAACCTAATAGAGTGATTATAACTGTGTGACCTATTCCTAGAAAAATAACTTGTTTATTCATTTGTGAAATGTTTACACACTTGATTTATTTTATAAAATGATTTTCAACTATTGTTCTTTTTTTTCTTACCTATTATTTTAGTTTAATATTCATAATCATGCATTGTTCGACTAAATATAAATGTTAAACTAAAGATATATTCAAAATAAGATAAAAAAATAAGGCTATTTTGTTAACGGCTCGCTATCTTTTTGTAAAACAGCAATGAAATACACTGTCTATTGTTTTATGGAATTGGCATTAAATAAATATTGCACATTATTTTAAATTTTAATTTTAATGTCTTACATTACTTCATTTGTTTTGCGCAATATGACAAAATATAACACCGAAGAAATTTGACGAAATTTTCTATCACAATTCTGTTTCCGGTATCTGATGTAAGTGACGAAAGGACTTTTCTTGGACATCTGTCACATTTCTCCTCGATTTTTTGTTCCATTTTCAGTAAACTGTAGATTTATTTTATCGGATGTTGCTTTTGGCGGAAAAGTTGTTTTACATGAAAACAAGAACATTTTTTAAAATTTAAAACAGGGAATTATTTGAAGTAGTAATAAATAGTATTTTCATTAAATTATATATTTTGATGACTTTCTTTGTTGAATTTTTACCAATTTCTCGTTTACCTTGTTAACAGAAAAAGGTAAGTTTATCAAAATCCACGCAAATATATTTTATGAAATTTGAATAGGTCTTGTCTTAAATAATTTTCAAATACTTTTTAATAATTAATATATATATATATATATAAATTAATAAATAAATATATATATATATATATATATATATATATACAAATATAACATACAACATACTTAAATAGGTTTATATTAATGGATACAAAATATTAGTGATAGTTTAATTATTAAAAGAGAAAAATTCTAAATTGTAATATAAAACTTTGGCTCATTATACCACGGCTCTGCTGTTTAATGGAAATAGTCACGTGCGTTGGTTGCAGTGGCGTATTTAAGGGGAGGCTAAGGGCCTGACCCCCCCCCCCCACCACACACACACACAAAAAAAAAAGCACTAATATCTTCAATTGGATGTTACAATTGTAAATTTTTCATTGTTCTTGATTAACATCTTAAAAACTCTAAGCCCCCCCCCCCCAAAGTTAAGTTCTGGATCCGCCACTGATTGGTTGGTTCATTGATTGGGTTTTACGTCACACTAGTGCTGCGCAATGGCAATAATAGTCACGTGGAACATATTATTTTCTAAAAATATTAATTTTATGCAAGTTTATTGCTTCCATCCCAGATGTTTACCATATGTAAATTATGAAAGTTAATATTGGAGAGTCATTTAGTGAATATTATGTTATATTCATTTAAAATAAATACTTTATGCAAATATTAACATGCAATTAACGACAATAAAACCTATTTTTAAATATATGAAATATTCGTTTATACATTAATCAGGGCAATTCGTTGTCTGCAATAAACACTACTACTGCAATTTAAATACTACTTCTGCAATCACAAACTACTACTGAAATTTAACTGGTAAATTAATTAAATAATTAAGTTTCAATTATCTATACTAGACAATAAAATAAAAGAGAATTTGGTATACAATCAATGAATCAACAACGTCAAATACATAAAATATTTTTGTCAGGCCCTATATTACATAAATTACCAGAAAACGGAATAATGAGGTACAATATTATCTCGTAATGATCGGCATTAAATTGCAAATTCAAAAGTTTTTATTTTAAGCATGTTTTATTTTGCACTAATATTGTAGAGCCGTTACCGTATTATGAGTTAACCAGCATCTAATTTTTAATAACCCCAGAAAATCTGGAAAAATAAATGTTAATTAATTAATTTGTTTTTTATTTTTACTTAAAAATGTGATAGTATTCTGTTAATTGCATTAAATGTCAGCAGATTTTTGAATAGAAAAAAGCCATTTGTCTCATGTTTATCATTTAATTACATGCCTTTATTTTAATTTAAAATTTATTTGGTATATTGAAAAAATATTAACATTTATAAGTGCAGAATAAATACGTAAGCGCATTTCATGTTAATTTTCTTTGTTTTTATTTAATTTTATTTCTCATCTTTACAGCACAAATCCTTATTAAATAAAGTATTAAATTATCAGTAACAACTAGCCGCGTCGTTTAGTTGATAATGATGCATATTTAAAGCTAAGCACCTACTTTCCCATAATCAACGGAATTTTGATTGCATGTATTTGTAAGCAATTGATCGAAGGAATTATCCATACTGCGTAAATCAACAATTCAAAATTAACATAAATACTATGTCATTATACAGTTAAAGATGAGATAGAACTAAGAACACTCAGATATAAGACATTTATCAAAGAACCAGCCGTTAAGCCAAGATTTAATGTTAAACAGTAAACGTAAATACAAGTATAATTCTCTGTTCACATATGTTTAAATGAAATATATACATTTTTGAATTTGCTCATTAAATTTCCAGTATACATATACATATTACAAAATGTTGAATATTACAAAAAATTTGAATAGATTAAGATTTTTTTAAAGTTAAATTCCTATAATATAGTATGTAAATGAAATATTTTACAAAGATTATAATAATTATAATTATATCAAATCCAAATCTAAAATTTCATGTTTTCTGTTATTTATTTATTTATTTTTTTTTTTTTACCTTTATAAAATAATATTGTAAAAAAAAAAATAAAAAAAAAAAAAAAAAGAACTCGGTTACCAAACACTTAAATGCATTGGGAAAAACTCTGAAAACAGAATTAAAATTAGTAAAATAAGTATTAAAATTAAATAAAGTAAAATACATCTTTATTTGACTTCAGTTTAAACCCATAATATATTTTTTAAAATATTAATTAATTATATTTTTTCTTCGCATTATAATACTTAATTTTACAAAATAATACATTTCTGCAAAACATACTGGTAAAATAAATTAATAATTATATAGTCTATTATTTGATAAATTATTCTGTTCATTAAATTTCTATTAAAACACTATGCTACTTAAATACCAGTATAAAAGTTTCACATTTTAAATATTTTTCTATTTTTATTTACTTTTTTCTTTTAAATCAAATCTATACCTAAAAAATAATAATTGTTTCTTTCATTCTTAAATTTAACAGTAGGGAGGAGGCATGAATATAACAATAAAAGCAAATCTAGAAGAAGAAAAAATCTTTTGCGTCACGCTATCCAAAACTGTAAGTAAAATTTATGAGAATGTTTATTTTCTTATCCAAATTAATTGAAAACGCATGCAAATAGATAGTGTGCTGCAAAGAAAAGATTTGCGAAATTTTTAGTTGTAGTTTTGGATGGCGGGACGAAAAAGATAAAATAATTCATTGAAATAAATACATTTCAGTACATAATATAAACTTAATGAAAGTGATATATTTGACTGCGTATTAGAAAATTAAAAGCAATATTTCAATGTGCAAATATACTTTAATATGCAAAACAAAATAATTGCAGTGGAATTTAAAAATAAATCATTTTGTGTAAATTCACTGCGTTGCTAGAATTTCATATCATTTCTTTTAAAACACATATTTTAATATTATAAGAGATGTGAATGAAAAGGTATCGGTGAGTAAATGTTATATATTATTTTATGTTGAAAATAGCGTTTACACTGTAAAAATAAATGGAAGAAAAAAGCAAATTCAAATAAGAATATCTATGTAATTTTTAATTAATAGCAAAGCGTCACAGAAAATTTTATATCATTAATTTTAAGATCCGAATTTCTCATTCTTATAGTCATAAAGTACAGTGATGCTAAACACAGTGCTGCGTCACAAACTTTTAACCCGTTAAGGGTTTTTTGTATTGATTCTCTTATTTATTTATTCAAGACTATTTATTTATGACACCTAAATTCCACAACAATCTAGTTACGAGTAAATTCAGGTTAAAATGTTGTACAACAAATAATACTGGTAAAATTTTTAATGTAAAGCTACAAACATTTTCAAAAAAAAAAAAATAATAATAATAATAATTAAAAATATAAGTTATTTGTGGTCCTTTAATAATAGTATTTGTTTAATTAATAACTTTTACACCTTCTATTCGAAAGTTTGCTTTTGAAGATTTATTTTGTAATATTTACACAGATCAGCTTTATAATATCATTAACAAAATATTTTTGAGAATTATTATACTGAAGACGAATGAAATATATCTAGAAATTTATTTTTCAGTTTATTTCATTTTTGTTTTAATAATAATTATATTGTGTTTCAAGATAATAATTTGGTATGCACCATGGGATTGGTATAGGGACAATCTACCAAATCTTCAAAAAATTTCTTAATCTTTTTCGAACATAAATTTACTCTTATTCATAATATTAGTTTGAATGCTTATCGTTATATTGAATATTTGATTACTTTTAACACAGATTTTAATAGTGTTTTAAATTTAATATATATCCAGATATTTTATAATTAAATAGGACTAACATAAATATTTTGAAGCTGAATTTTTTGGATAATTATTTTGTTAAATATATATATATATATACTAGGTTTAAATATATATATACTATTTCTTTTGTTAAATATATATATACTCGCTCCGCTCACCAATCCCCGAAGAAGGCTTCACCTCCTCCCCGACTAACTTTACATATTAACGCATTCAGAAATCTGCCCGCCTATTCGCTTCTTTCTTTCACTGAAAGCGAATATTAATAGTGCATATTACAAAATGCAAAAGCAGAAAATTGTTATGGAAATCCTCATATTCAATGTCAAATTGAAATATATAATATTTATATATGTTTTTTTAATAGAAAGAAAATCATAATATCTAGACCATTTTGCATTCCAGCTTTAGTATATGAACCTTTTTATTTCTTTTTTACAACCTTAAATAAAGACCCCCGTTACACCAGTCGGTAGAACGCCGAGCTCGTAACTGGAAGATTGTGGGTTTGGTTCTCGAGCCGACCAAAGGCCGTCGTGTACACTAATGGTAGCTGGTGCACGCAAAATATGTCGTGGCCACAATATCCTCCATGTTCCCATCAAAATTATACCTCTGGAGGCCACGGAAGCTGGGGAGCTACCCCCTTCGTGTAGGACCAAAACTCTGGTGGCATGTCTCCGGAACATCCATTGGGATGCGTCCCAAACCGTCGCCAAATATCCATAGCGCAGTAATCGTGCGACGTCAATCACAACATACCTAATTATTTACTTACCTACAACCATGGATCCTATTTTAATTTTCCCGTTTCAAAAGATTAATTTTCTAAAAGTAGAGAAAGAAAGTTGATATTTACTTTTTTTTGTTTTTTACATCCATAGTTTCGGGCCGCGGTACCCTAGTCCGTTGCGCTGAGCACGTCCTAGCGCTGAGCACGTAATTGGAAGATTGCCGATTCGATACTTGAGCCGGGCAAAGACCGTCGTGTACACTAATGGTGGCTAGTGCATATAAAATCTGTAGTGGTCGCAAAATCCTCCATGTTCCCATCCCCACTATAGCTCTGGGGATCCGTGAAGGTTCAACATTGTGATGACATGTGTCCGGAACATCTCTAAGGGGGCGTCCCAGACCCTCGCCAATTACACATAGCGCAGTATTGGTGCGACGTTAAAGCAAACCAACCTACCTACCTACGTATAACCATGGATCATATTTTAATTTTCTCGTGTAAAATGACTTTATGATAGAAGAATCACTGGGAGAAACATTTTTCAAAATGGCAAATAGAATACTTTTATAAACTTGTCATTTTTAGTTAATAACTTCTTTAAGTAAAATGATAGAAATTTTTAAGTGGCTGAAATGTCTTTCTTGGAGTACTCGGAACACATTGATACCTCTCATGACGCGAAGGACCTTGCCTTCCATTAGAAGATGCTGTCGCAGACAGAAAAAAAAAATGACACCAGTGACAGTAACTTTTTTTTTAATATATAGAGATATATATATTATACACTGATTTATATGGTAAGAGAAATAACTTTGAATTTGACACTAACTTTGACCATCTGGCATTCTGATTTGCAAAAGTTACATAAATATAATGGTTAATAAACTTTTAAGTTTCAAAATATTATGCAATTCAAATTTTAATTGTAGCAAACAAATTGATAATTTTTAAACTTTATTATTTTATAAAAAAAAATTATAGTTTAATGTTTATTTTATATTTTTCTAGAAATGCAAAATTTTAGTTTATTCTACGTGATAACTCCGCAGTTTTGAACTTTGCTTATCGGTAGTCATTGTAGATGTCTTATTGATGTTGACAGCTTAAAGCCTAGTAAGTAGGATGGTTGATGTGCTGATGTCTGGATATATATGACGTACTAGTGACCTGGAATGTAACTGGGCATCTATGGCGACGGATTGAGAATCTGCAAGTTTTCATTTTTATAAAGTTTTCAAGCTTGAATTACAATGGTAGCTGAAACTTCGAATTGAGCAAGCGATGAGATTTTTACTTTTTCTCACTAAGCAGTTGCAGGTTGGGGTATGTCCTTGCTAGCATATAATTTTATACAATTTATAACTTGCTATAAAATAAATTTCTACTATAAAAATTTGCTTATTTTAAAAAATTCAAATACTGTTACGTCAAATTATGTTTTTCTTTTGTTATAATTTATAGCTTAAACATCCTATTATTTAAAAGTTCTTTGAATAACAACTTGGAGTATGCCAGCTTAGCATATTTTCAGAAACCTGTAGGGATTGCATAATTTCTTTGAATTGTTGTGTTCCCACCAACTGAAAGGATAACACAGCTGCTGTTGAATTTTTGGCTTGAATAGTTTTGAATTTAACCTTTTATTGTTTCCTATTAGTGTCAAAAGAATTTATTGTTTCTGTTCACTTTCCTTTTTATCTATCCTTATTTATTTATTTATTTATTTATTTATTTGTATGGAAATTCAGAGCTACTTTATGTGTCTACTTTATATAAAGTTAATTTTTACTGTTTACAAAATTTATATATATGTATGGTATTTACTATTTAATAAATATTTTTACGCTAATAAATTTTCTTTAGGCTAAATAATATTTAGTTAAGAATTTAAAATTTAGTTTAATCTAAGTTTTTAATGAAAGTTTAATTAATAGTGTTAGTTACTATGTTAATTTAAAAGATACAACTCAACCTCGTGTTTTCTTTATTACTTCTTACTTCTTACTACTTACATGAAGTGATGTTATCAACATGTGCTTGATGGTTTTATTTCTTGGGAAGCTTCGCTTTTCTAATTGCATGTTTTGATTTACTATATTATTTCCTTTTTTAAATTGCCCAGGTAAAAAAAAATCAGCAAAAAACCTGTAAAGGATTTTTAAGGAAACCTGCAGGTATTTTGGACTTTCCTGCAGGAAACTTATAGCTATTTCGGGCTTTCTGGATTAAACCCGTGTGAAACCTTTAAAAAAAACTGTATATTTTTAAAATGATACCCACTGTTTTCATTTCCCTTCAAAATACCTGTGGAAATCTTTAAAATACCTGAATATTTTTTTTAGAAAGTCCGAAATATCTGCAGTATACCAGCAGTTTTTTTGGCTGAGTTATTTACCTGGGTGAAAATAATATTTTAATTGCAAGGTCGGAGGCACATGTGATATTTCGTGTGATGCTACATAATGAAATCTAGCATTTTTGTAATCAATGTAAAAATGATGATTCCCTGACGATTTAATTCTACATTCTGAGCATTTTAATTTATTAATGTATGTTTTATTAATGTATTTATTTTGTGTTCCATGAAGTTAAACATTTCCCATTTTTATTTTGGATCAATTTGTTCTTGTTACTTCGATTAGAAAACTCTTGTTCGTACTCTTTGAAAGCTCCGTCTTCTTATATTTCTATAGTGCTTGTATTTTCATTGGAATTATATTAAAATGAATATTGTTTTTGTTTTCATATCTTAAATAAAATATTATTGGTCAAATTATTTTATTTTTTTAGCAACCTCTTAGACTTTTTGGGGTGGTTACGGCAATTTAATCATCCGTTTATTCTCCATTATAGTTCAGTTTCGATACTATTGTTATTTACCCATCTAGTTCGTACATTGTTATTTTATAGAAAGATTTGGGGTTATTCTGAGTGTTCCTTTCCCTCCTTAGCCGGACTATTCGGGTGTTAATGTCCATTTTAAGTCGTACTTAATCTATGGTGATTGGAAACCGACTCCTATTTTGTTTTATTCAGTTTTATCGACAAAATGCCTTCAAAACATACTACATTTTGAAATGAAAGGAATAATATTATTGGCCTACATGAATGGGAGGTCACATAATAAATTCTTATTTACACTCTCTTGACACACTGAGATCTAATGCTAAAAGGAACTTTTTTTTTTTTTTTTTTTTTTTTTTTTTTTCATAGCTTTATATAGTAGATACATATCATAAGCTTCTAAGGTAGCTGATTAATGAGCCGCTCCATATTTATTATTTCCTATTTCTTGGAGGAAATCCTACAGCTTTTAAATCACAGTACTTGCAACTAGTTCTCCTTATCTGTGAACACTCAATGTTTCTGGTATTTTATAAAGCCATAAAGACGCATAAATCAAATTGATTTTATATTTTATTTATTTATTTATTTATTTATTTTACAGGAAAATAACTGACTGTGATAGCATGTAATTTTTAAACAGAACAGCGTAGAAAAAGCTTTTGAGAAATCAGAAGTGACATCTTACCCAATTTTCGGTTTATATGTAATTAACTGGATTTGAATACAGACTTCTGTTTTCCTCATGAATTTAGAATATGATTTTTTGTTTTATGTCAGCTAGCAGATGAAATATGTTTTTTGTAGATATTGTGTTTCAAAATTATATACCTTATTATTTTTTTCTTTTTTTCATATATCTTTTTTATAGTTCGTGGAAATGTCAAGCAATCCGTCACTAGTAACATGCATAAATGTTACGAATTACACTGTAAAAAACTAGTATGTTGTGGCCACCACGATACTTTCTTCTATGTTTCCCTATACAAATTCACTCAGTAACAATAATAATAATAAAAAAAAAAAAAAAAAAAAGTGGGGCTTTGACAAAATTGGGGGAAAAATGCAAAAATTTGTTTAAGTTTGTCAGAACACGGAAACCGTGGGAGTTTGATAGAATTAAGGGGAGAGGAAAAAAAAAAAAAAAAGTGGGACTTTTTTTGAAAAAAAGTCCAAAACAAACTTTTGGGTAAAATGTGAAAATTTGTTAAAGTTTGTCAAGACACGGAAACCGTAGGACATTGACAAAATTAGGGGAAAAAAGCAAAAATTATTTTAAGTTTGTCAGAACACGGAAACCGTGGGAGTTTGATAAAATTAAGGAGAGAAAAAAAAAAAAAAAAAAAGATTTTTTTTCTAAGTTTTTTTTCGTAAGAAGTAAAAAAAATCGATAACTTTGTTTCAAATTGTCACAGAATTATAGTTCAACCATTCTTTTTAAAGGTACTGACGAGACCTTTCGAAAGATACCCATCATGAAAATTTTTGCCCTATATCACCCTGTTAAAAATTCAGAAAAAGCGGGATGGCAACGCAACCTGTAAGACGATTTTTACCAAAAGTTGATAGGCACTAATTTATGTCAAGGTGCAACTACATACCAATTTGTATGAAATTCTGTGCAGTACTTCCAGAGATACAGTTGCCACAAAATTTTGTCACACACACATAGACAGACAGACAGACATTTTCTAAAAATGGTAAAATCGTGTTCTACAGCTCTCAAAACGTGTAAATCCGTCAAAAACCCGAAATCGAAAATTTTTACGAATACAATACTTTCTTCTATTGAAGATAGAAGAAAGTAATAATTTCAAAAATAGGTAAAAATTTGTAAGATATTTGGGTAAAGCAATGTTCTAAAGTGAAAAAATCTGTTTATAACCCAAAATGAGTCGGAAAATCTATCTATTTTGAGTTTACAAACTTGTTATGTATATTTCATTATCTTATTTTATATTTTTGTCTATAACAAATAAAGACATTGTAGAAACTATTATATCACTCACCTTTTAAAAAGGTAAAAAGATCTAACATGCATAGGTGATCTAAACAAAATGTAAACATTTCGTATGTATACGCATGTACACTGCAAAAAATAAACCCAAAACAATTCAATCCCAAATTTGTCTCGTATCCAATTAAGGTTGAAATTTTGGGTTATAAACAGACTTTCCAATTTAGAATATTGCTTTACCCAAATACCTTACAAATGTTTACCTATTTGAGATTTTTTTTTTTTTTTTTTACAGTGTATAGTCTTTTCTTATATCGTTCGCATAAATATTTACATGGTTAAATATATCAGACAATAAAACCATTCGCTTTATGAGGGAAAAAAACCTGTTTCCTGTATAAAATATTTAAAAATTCCAATCATTCAATCAGTCTTTTTAACACTTTCCAACAGGGTTGAAAAGTGTTTATGACTTGGGTTTGTCTGTCTGTCGGCCGCGCTCTATCTCCTGTAAATATTTATGGATTTTTTTGAAACTGATATATGTTATTCAAATCCACTATCGAATGTTCCCTATTGAAAATGGATTTTATACCTCTATTGGTTTGTGTACAGGGACCCCCGAAAATATTTCAAAGCATTGTGTTCTATGAGAGGCATTTCTATAAACCATATTTTCATAACTTTACTGCACACATATCTTAATGAAATTGAAATATCTTATTCGAGTTCACTATCGGATGTTCCCTGTTGAAAATGGAGTTTATACCTCTACTGGTTAGTGTACAGGGGCACCCGAACGTATTTCAAAGCATTGCGTTCTATGAGAGGTATTTCTAAAAATCATATTTTTATACCTTTACTGTATACATATCTTAATGAAATTAAAATATTTCATTCAAGTTGACTATTGCATTTTTCCTGTATAAAATGGATTAAATACCAACACTGTTTTATATACAAGGACACTCAAAAGTATTTTAAAGCATTGCGTTCTATGAGAAACATTTCTATAAATCAAGTTTTAATAATTTTTTTTCTCACGAAGTTTTAGGAAATCGAAATATGCTATTTATATGCACAAAAGAATGATTTACATAGAATATAGCATGATTAGTATTAGGTTTACAGGGTGACACAAAAATATTCTGTTATATTAAGAGCTATTATTAAAAATTTGCTAGATTTCTACTTTCGTTTGCATTACGCGTTTTTAACACATCCTAATATTTTTTAAGTGTGAATATGATACCAATTTGTGTATCTGTCCGTCTGTCCGTCTGCCCGCGCTCTATTTCCGGTAAATATTTATGGAATTTTTTGAAACTGATATATGTTATTCAAGTTCACTATCGGATGTTTCCTATTGAAAAGGGAGTTTATACTTCTACTGGTTTGTGTACAAGGACACACAAAAGTATTTCAAAGAATTGTGTTCTATGAGAGGTATTTCAGTAAACCATATTTTCATACCTTTACTGTACATTATCTGAATGAAATTGAAGTATGTTATTCAAGTTCACTATTGGATGTTTCCTATATAAAATAGATTACATACCACCACTAGTTTATGTACAGGGACACTCAAAAGTACTCCAAAGCATTGCGTTCTTTGTGAGATATTTCTATAAATCAAATTTTAATAACTTTACTTTCCACGAAGTTTTGGGAAATTGAAATATGTTATTTATATGCACAAAAGAATACTTTGAATAGAATATAGCATGGTTACCATCAGATTTACAGGGTGACACAAAAATATTCAGTTATATTAAGAGCTATTAATAAAAAATTGCTAGAATTGTACTTTCGTTTACATTAAGCGTTTTTTCACATTCTATCATATTTTTAGTGTGAATATAATTTCAGTTTGTGTATATGTCTGACTGTTCTTCTGTCCGTCTGTCTGTCTCTCTGTCTGTTTTTCTGCGCTCTAATTTCCGTAAATATTTATGGAATTTCTTTAAATCGATATATTTTTTTGAAGTTCACTATCGGATGTACCCTATTGAAAATGGAATGGATACCTCTTCTGGTTTGTGTACAGGAACACCCAAAATTATTCGAAAGCATTGTGTTCTATGAGAGGAGTTTCTATAAACCATATTTTAATACCTTTATTGTATAGAAACTTTAATGAAATTTTAATATGTTATTAAATTCCCTATCGGATGTTTCCTATGCAAATTAGAGTACATTTGTAACTGTTTTGTGTACAGGGGCACTTGAAAGTACTCGAAAGCATTGTGTTGTATGAGAGTTGTTTTTATAAACCAAATTTTAATAATTTTATCTTCCACAAAGGTTAATGCAATTGAAATATATTATTCTTATGCACAAAAGAGTGCCTTCTATGTACTATAGTATGGTTAGCATTAGATTTACAGGGCCACACAAAAATAATCAGTTACATTAAGAGGTATTAATAAAAATTTGCTGGAATTGCACTTTTGTTTACATGAGCGTTTTAACACTTTCTTATAATTTTAGTGGTAATATGATTTCAATTTGTGCATCTGTCTGTCCGATTGTCTACCCTTCTATCTGTTTGTCTCCGGCTCCTATCATCCGTGAATATTTTGAGATTTTTTTAAAAATGATACACTCATGTTCCCTATGGAATGTTCCCTATTTAAAATGTCATTAATAGGTCCTGTACATCTAGTTTGTTTACAGGGACAACAACAACAACAACAATAAAAAAAAGCCAAAATATTACGTTTTAGAACAGAATTTTTTAAAAGTTATATTTAAAAAACGTTCTACTACCACAATCTTAAAAACATTGACATGTATTATTAATATTCTAAAATATTGTTTTGTATAGAATATGATATGATTAACTTTCAGATTTATAGGTCTACAGTAAAATATTTTAAAAGCTGTAATTATAATCTAACGGCTGCATTTTCTTTTGCATTAAGCATTTTTAACACTTTCCAAAATGCCTAAGAGTAATTTTAAAATCAATAAGTCTATCTGTATGTTTTTCAGTCCCTCTGTCTGTTATGCGATAACGTAGGCAAAGAATATTAATAGTTATTCGATACAACAAATGCGCGCAGTTTTAAAGTGTTACTAATCAATGCGTACTGCATGATTTTTCTTTCTTGTTTTTTTTTTTTTTTTTTTTTTTTTTTTTTCAGTTTTTGTGTTCAGGACCTCTTTTTTTCTAGAAT
The DNA here is from genome assembly GCA_963930645.1 of Salticus scenicus. NCBI lineage: Eukaryota > Metazoa > Arthropoda > Arachnida > Araneae > Salticidae > Salticus > Salticus scenicus. The sequence goes on from OZ005654.1 coordinate 308,796,915, forward strand.
CATCTGTTTTGTAAAGAGGTTTTCTGAAACTGAAGATAGCAGAAACTGTTTACTTCGTACTCTTGTAAATATAAAATAAAGCTTAAAAACGATTTTAATCTAAATTTTCAAAGAAGTTATTTTTTTCCTCAGCTAAAAGCAAACAACAAAAAATAAAGAAACAAACAAACAAAGAATATATATATATATGTTTTTGTTAAACATGTACAGCAATTCTTTGCAAATTATGACGCCTTGTTTTGCATTTTAATAACATACAATTTTACGTGATTTGACTTTCTTCGTGTCAGAATCAGACGGTATAACATGAAATTATCTGTTAAAGGTGACAAATAATAGAAATAAGTAATATTCATTGTATTTAGAATTTTTAACTCGCACAAAATCTGTACCCCCTAAGCTTTGACTCCAATAAAGCGATCCCGTAAATTAACTGTAAATATTACAATGTACAATAATACTAGGTGGAGCGTTATGAACTGTATTATTATAGTCTAATATCATCTGTAAATTATCATATGTTTTTGAAAGATAATTTTAAAATTTTAAAACAATTAATTGATAAAGATAATTTAAAAATAAATTTAAAAATTCAACAATTTTTTGAAAAATAATTGCACAAAGATATATTATTTTACTAAGACTTTTTCTTTTCCAATTATGCATATGTATACATACATACATATATATATATATATATACAGTGCGTTAAGAAATTATAAGACCACAAGTGTATTGGTGCATTTCTGAAGAAGAGAGCATAATATGCAAAATTTTAGTTGCGTATTTAAAATTGATAAGAAAACGCATCCTATACTAATTCCAACTTTTAAAATTAAATTAAATTTCATTAAAACTTATTCATTTTTCTAAAAATTAAAGACTGTGACTGTTAAGAAATTATAAGACCACTTGAGAAAATTAGCATATTATACATGGCGTCAAACTCAATATAAAGCGCATGCGTCAGTATTTCGTAAAAGCATTACCTAAGAAGCAAAGGCTTAGGTTTTGAATGTGTTATCTACGATTAATTTGACGGTGCCTCAAGGTAAAGAATTATCGGAGTGCGAAGTGAGGAAAGTTATATTTTATAAAGGTTCTGGTAAATCTGAAAGAGATATTGCGAGGTTAATGAACCGTTCTAAAACTGCCATTCATAATGCCATAATTAGAAAAGATTATTCAAACAAAATAAAACGATCTGGTAGAAAAAAATATTTTGACAGCATGTGATAATAGACAAATTTTTCGACTGTCAACTAAAAAAGGTCTTTCAACTCGTGAAATTTCGAAACGTTTCAGCAAGAAAACTTCACATGTAACAGTCTGGAAGAGTCTCAACTTAAATATTAATACGAAATTTATGAAATTGAAGAAAAAACCAAAGTTATTGAAAAGCCATCGAGAAGAGAGATAAAATGGGCTAAAAATGTCATGTCATGGAATGATGAGTGGAAACAAATTATATTTTCTGATGAAAAGAGATTTAACCTTGATGGTCCCGATGGTTCCAAACACTATTGGCTTGACTTGAGGAAGGAACCAAAAGAATGCTTCAGTCGACAAATGGGTGGAGGATCAGTAATCATTTGGGGAGCTTTCAGTTATGAGGAGTTGTGTGATTTACAGCGGATTTCGGGTCATATGAACTCTACACAATATCAGTCTATGCTATATGATCATATGATACCGTTTGGACCTTTATTAGGTGGTGCTGACTGGATGTTTCAACAGGACAATGCTGCTTGTCATATATCTAAATCCACACAGGAGTAGTTTAAAAAAGAAAATAATAATGTTTTGCCATGGCCATGTCGAAGTCCAGACATGAACATCATGGAAAACCTATGGGGTATATAATCTCGCAAAGTTTATGCTAATAATAAACAATTTTCATCTGCCAATGAGCTGGAAATAGCCATTGTAAAAGAATGGTACAATATTTCTATAACTGAACTTAATCACCTGGTTACTTCAATGAAAAACAGAGTGTTTGAAGTCATCAGGAAAAATGGAGGACAAATATCATATTAATTTTTTATACAATTTTGTTTTTTGACAAGTGGTCTTATATTTTCTTAACAGGTTATTTTTCACTTATTGCTAATACATATTTTAATTAAACATTTATTGCATTATACCAAGTTATTGCAAACTAATTATAAAAAAATATAGAGCAATATGTTATTTTATGTATTTAAATTAGGATTAAAATCTTTATTTTTCTTATAATTTACAAAATTAAAGTGGTCTTATAATTTCTTAACGGACTATATATATATATATATATATATATATATATATATTCATATGTATGTGTATGTGTTCAAGGAAAGATTGAGAAACAGAAACAGAAAAACAACAATATAATATTAAAACAAAATTGTTGTATACATCAGGTTTTTCCCGTTTCGCTGGTCATTTTATTGAAATGAATTCTGAAAACACCATATCATTAATAATAAAAATAAATCTAATAAAAAATAAATAAATAAAATAATAATAGTAATAATAATAATAATACGAGATCAGTCAAAATATAAATTAAAGTTCCCGATTTCTTCGGTAGCAATTTTCCCGCTCGTCACACGTCGAATCTGGAACCGCAATGCCTTCAGCAATGCCTTATTTATTTTTACTCAACCTTCGTTTTTACTCAACCTTCCTCTCGGGTTAAGTGCAAAATCCCATCAAAGTGCATATTGCGTACATTTAATTAACACCCACACATCAAAATTCGCCATTATAAGGTAAACTGGAGCATATTTCAGCTTGAAAACGTGTTTTTTGCCCTGCCCGTACCAATAAAGGGGGGTGGGGTGGAGGGTAATTTCGCAGAATTCCTTTATAGTTGATGTTGCGTACACATACATAACCGAGACATCCAAAAATTGAGATCCTTATATTATATGAAGTAGAGTTATGTTTTAAATCATAATTTTTACCTTCCCTGCTCTTAAAGGAGGGAAGTGGAAGGGAATTTCGCAACATATCTTTGTACGAAGAGTTAGATAGATATAACCGACCCGCACATCAAAAATCTCCTTCCTAAGATAATTTAGTGCAGAGTTACACATGGATACATGTTTCTTGTCCCCACCCCCAAGAACAGTAAGGTGAAATTTCATTAAATCACTTTGAAATATGTGTTGAGTACGCATAAGCAGTCCACACATCAAACATTGTCATTTTAAGATAATTTGGAATAGCATGGAAACATGTTTTTTGCACTCCTCCAGCACCCAAGAAAAATATAGGATGAAATTTCAAAAATTCCTTTGTAGTATGTATGTTGAGTACACACACATTTATATATATATAAATCGTTTTTCTCAGATAGTTTCGAGGAGAGTTACTCTTAAAAATGTGTTTTGCTCCCCTGCGCTTAAAGAAGGGAGAGATGAAATTTCGAAAAATCACTTTATAGAGCGTGTTGGGAACACATAAACAGCCCCAAAATAAAAAATAGCATTTTAAAGAAAGTTCGGAGTAGTTTTACGCATGGAAACATATTTTTTACCCCAACACCCCAAGGGGTGTAACGTGGAATTTCATAAAATCCTTTGTAGTGTGTGTGTGTGTGTGTGTGTTTAGTACGCATACCATCCGACATATCAAAAAATCGCTTTCCTGAGATAATTTGAAGCAGAGTTACTCTTAAAAACGTGTTTTTGTCCCCTCCCGCCCTTAACGGCCCTCTTCACTCACCGTCGCCGGAAGCCCGAGCCAATGTTATTCAATGGGGAAATTTTCTTTACAAATAACTTATTAACTAATACATATTTTTAAATTCTGTTTTCACATTCAGAAAATTCCCAACTGTTAAATTGACGGACCTTTTTCAAAAATGTAATTTTTTAATTTTTAATATTTCATTTCGAAATTGCAAAATGAAAAAATTTCACATATTGAAAATTCGTATTTTGCAGCTTCAAAATAAAATATAAAAAATTAAAAAAATAATATTTTAGAAAAGATTCGTCAATTTAACAGCTGGGAACTTTCAGAATGTGAAAACAGAATTTAAAAATATGTATTAGTTAATAAGTTATTTGTAAAGAAAAATTTCCCATAGAATAATATTAGTTTCGGCTTCCGGCGGCGGTGAGTGAAGAGGGCCCTTAAAGGGAGGAGACAGGGGGAAATTTCGTAAAATCCCTTTATAGTGCGATTTGGAAACGCATGACCAGCCCAAACATGAAAATTATTCTTAATGAGAAATTTTAAGCAGAGTAAATGAAAACTTTATTGAAGAGATTTCTTACGAAATATCAAATTTCTAACTTAATCAAACCTAATAGCATGCACCATTTTTTACCTCCCCCTCCCCCATATCATCCTTTTTAATAGAGAAATGTACATCAGGACTTAAATGAAGAAATTTCTTCTTTCGAATGTTAAGGTTGTACCTTAAGCTGTTCCCTAAACTTTTAGTTAAATAAGCAAAAATTTCATAAACAAGCATCGTAAATTTCAAAGTGTGTGCATTTCTATACCAAACAAACAAACAGATATGGTTTCATTTTTATCTATCGATTTATACTTTATTATACAAAACTGTTATTCTACAAAAATTTAATGCATTTTTTTCTTTTTATATCTTTTTGTATTCCTACCTAAGTGCATTATATCAAAGAAGCAGAAGTAATTTTTAATAAGTTTTTACCTATTTTAAAAACTACTCGTAAAAACTAAAATTAAATTAATATTTTTTTTAAAAGATAGATTCTAGAATATTTCCAAATTGCATCATATGTTTAATTATATTTTCTCAATATTTCTCATTTTTATACTTTCCTCAATTATAGACTTATCATTGATTGAATCATAGATTGGCACTTTAACGCATGTATAAATATCGTGAGGATGTTTAACTGAAATATATTACGATTAATTAAATACATTCCTCTCTTAATCTAAATATAATTCGTATCAATTGTAATTGAAATGCGAATGATTGGCACTTTTCATTAATCCAAAATCTGAATGGTTTCATTTATAATAATAACTTATCTTTGAAGTTTTAAAATAAATTTCCATTAATACATTTTGATTTGCAAGACAAAATGATTATCGAGAATATTTATGTATAGCGACTATTTGTATATTTCTGGAAAATACATGTAGTATACTTAATTAAATGTTTCTGCAGATGCAAATTTGCAATTTTATTTAACGTTATTTATTTCATTAAGACATGCCATACAGGAAACTTAATTAAAAATTCGAGAATACCCTAAGAGATTTTAAGAGTTACTATGAAATCTCTGTAGATATATAACACTGCGCTGAAAAATAAATGTCGACACCTAATACCATTTTTGATGATTATTATGTAAAATGACCTCCTGAATCCTAATATGACTGCCATTTTGCCCAGTCACCAACAGTTTTCTCGAAATACCACCCCCTCCTCTAATTTTTATCACTGTTAAAGAATTTTATGGCCATGAATTTGATTTGGAAAATGAAAAGAATTAATTTAACACTTTAAAAAAATAATAATAAGTATATATACTTATATATATAATGTTTAATAAAAAATATTAATAATAGATTAAAGAAATATAAGAAATGTAATACATAATTTCAGTGGCAAATCCCCCCTCTCCTAAATTTTCTCTTTGACGCAAATAATGATATTTTAGAATTTTCCAACTCAGTAGCCCTTCAGAAGATATTTAGCAGTTAACATAATTCTTCCTATTCCTAAAAATCAAATTTATAGCCATAAAATTAGGAAATATGATAAAAATAGGGGGCCATCCCTAAAGAACAGCGTGTGACATGGCAAAAGGGACGTCATATTCGGATTCAGGAGGTCAATTTACATAAGAATTTGCCAATATGGTGTTGGGGAATTTTCATGCCGATATGTGTAATTCAAAATACCTTGTTATCAAAACATAAATAAATGCATAAATATTAAATACTTTGGAACAGGGGAAAAGGTATGAAAATAACAGTTTTTACTTTCATATTTAAAAAAAAAGTCTTAAGTATATATATATATGTACTATATAAACTTACCGCTATTGCTTTTTGTTTTTACTGTATTCGCGCAGACACTTGTTACTCCTCTGTTGTCATTCTGTATTGTTCTGCTGATTATTGTGCACCTGTGATAAATTCTTTGTTTGGAGATTCTATATATATAATTATGATTCTCTATATATAATTATTATTCTATTATTATTCTGATTCTATATATATATATATATATACATATAATTATTGCTTTTATATTCTATATATAAAAAGTACTTCCACTCACTCACTCACTGACTCATCAACACACAGTAAAATTTACTGGTTCCACTGACTCGAAACTAAGTCTAATTATAGAACATATAGTGTAAGCAACCCTATAAGAAGCGATTCTACAAAATTCGCCCCCCAAATGGAGAGGGGTGAGCAGAACGTGATTTCCCGAAAACTTTCATATATCAAAGAAAAAATCAGATATCCCTAAAATTTTCGCTTCAAAATATAGCTAACCCAAATGCCTAAAAATAAATTTCAGGAATTTTGAAAACTCGGCCTTCAAGAGGGTTAGGGAGCAAAATGTGATTTTACATGCGAAAAAAGTGATTTTACAAAAATACTTCACATCTCAAAGAAAAAAAAATCAGATATACATACGTGAGATTTTTGCTTTAAAATATAGCTAACACAAATATCTGAAAAACGATTTTCGGAATTTTAGAAATACAGTCCCTAAGGAGAGGAGGAGCAAGCAAAATGTCCTCTATATTATATATTCTATGTAATATAGATATATTCTATATAGCTTTAAAATTAGCTATTTAAATTTTTAATATTTCCAAGAAAATGTATTTTTAGATATATAATAAAATATATTTTCACGCGAATAATACTGAAAAAAAATGCATTAAATATTAAATTTGCATATGACAAAATGACGTCATTATCAAAATTAAATAATGATAATAAAAATCCAGAATATTTCTTCAAATTTTGTTTCATAACCTTTTTTAACATACCTCAAATTTAAATTTCTTTTTAATAGTTTTTATTTCTTTCAGTTTCAGACATTCAACAAACTCATACTCATTGTCTTGTCATTAGTAATAAGCTGCAAAATCTCTATTAATGTAGTACTTAAAAAAAAAATAAATAAAACGCGTAATTTCTTCTAAATAACAAAAACGCAATCTCTCTAATTTTGATAGGAGAAATTGCTCAGTCTTTTATTAAATAATTAATTCGCTTTTAGAGAAAACCGTGTTACTCGTACCGTTAGTCAAGGTTAGTAGCTTATGAGAAATTGTTTAATTAAAAAATGTTTTGTACTACTACCCTTCTATATAGAATCCTATTATAGGGTATGAAATTTCAAACATTTATTTCTGTAAAAGAGACAAAATAACTACGTTTTACCTTAGACACTTGCAGCAATCAACAGGCACATATAAGCCGTCACTTCACTATTGATGTTGTACAATTACCAGAAGGGGTAACTCGCCCACTTTACCCTTTCCCATAGATTCTTTCTGTGCGCAATCTCTTCTGCTTTTACCTTATTCTATATATATATATATATATATATATAGTGTACATATATATATACACATAATTTATAAAAACACATAATACTAATATATATATATTAAATAAATATAGTGTTAATATTTAAATAAAATGTATGCATATTATATATTTAAATAAAACAATATATATATATATATATATAAGATAACATATCTCGTATAGAGATATTTATTAAACACGTGTATCAATCTAAAGTTTATAAAAGGACAGTTTAGAAGCACGGAAAATTTACAAAATATATTTTATTAAAATACAATTATATTAAAATACTTATTATTTAATAAGATTTTTTTTTTTTTTTTTACATTTAGTATGTAATAGCCCGTCTTATTTTCCTGAAATATTCCCTGCAAATTTACTTAAACTTTTAATTATTAATATCCATCATACTATTATATCCATTATACTGTTAAATCCTGTTTACAAGTAAAAAATAAAATTCTTAATACTACTTTCAGCCCCGCAGATAAATTTTATAGTTTATATGTTATTTCACTTTTTCTAATATTCCTTTAGATATTGTTAGCTCTATTATTCTTTAAAAAATGTAACAATATTCCCACACTTGCTCCTTTTTTTAATTGTATATCTGAAGCATTTGATCTTATCAAACATAATAGGTCAAAAATAAAAATAATAAAAAAATCGAGCACTTATACCATTCTTTTGATTATTTTTAAAATGGCCTTCAGAATCTGAATGTGATCTTCATTTTGCCCAATGATCCTTAATTTTCTCGGGACATCACCTCTTTCCCCAATTTTTATCACTGTTTGGTAATTTTATGGCCATGAGTTTGATTTGGAGAATAGAAAATTAAAAACAATATATATATATATATATATATATATATAGTGTAAAATAAATAATAATAACAATTGATTAAAAAAATATAATACATGTAATGTATAATTTCAGTAGCAAATCCCCTTTTAAATTTTCCCCTTACTGCAAATTTTCATGTTTTAAAATTTTCCAGATCTGTAGCCCCTCAGACGATATTTAACAGTTAAAATAATCCTCCAACCCAACCCGCAACAAATCAAATTTATAGAAATTAAATTACCAAAAAGTGTTAAAAATTGAGGGTGCCCCTAAAAATAGATAAGTGATAGGGCAAAATGGGCGTCATATTTTGGATACAGGTGGTCATTTTACATAAGAATTTGCAAAAATGGTGTTGGGGCAGTTCCTCTTTAGCCTTATTCTTGCCGATATTTTACCTATTGAACATGAAAAATGACATTTCGCTACATCAGTACTTAAACCAGCAATTTATGTAAGTTATGTCGATGATATATTTATTCCTTGGCCATACTAAAAAAAAAACTTCCTCCTTAATTTTATCGATTACTTTAATAAACAATTTCTTTCCAAAAATTTACTTTTGAATGTAAAACTAATCAAACATCACCCTTTTTAGATCTTTCTATATATCGTAGCAAAAATAACTCAGTTATTTGATTTGATGTCTACTATAAAAATTCTTTTTGTCCCCCTTCCTCTTATCCATAGGTATCGACATTTCCGGTTTTTAGCTACCAGAAATTATTAATTGAAATTTGTAATAAGTTCTTTAGCAGTTAGCAGTTCTTTAGCAGTTACTTAGTGATTAACCACGATAAAGTATTTTGCAAAGAAATACCTGTGTTAGAAAACCATACAAGTTGGCACCTTTGCTTATCTGCTCCAATTAATAATAACTTTTCATTATCCCTTAAATATAAATACACTAACAATCTTCCATTTTGTAATGAATACAATAAATTTAAACATTATATTTTTCGTAAATTTATAATTTTAATTCCGTATAGTTATTCTTTAGCTATTAAACGTTTTTAGTTTAAATTATCGTGATGATACTAGACCCACTGGAGAGGTTTAAAAAATACCAATAAAATCAAACAATGGTATATTTTTCTATATCGGACAAACTGAAATAACTCTTAATAAAATAACTCAAGAATATATATATACACGTTCTTGTATATATCGCAGTATTAAAGAAGAAGAAAGTTCAGCATTAGTTAACTTTTTTTTTTTTTTTTACAATATCCCTGGTGCTACACCTATTTGGGATCAAGCAGAAATTATTCCAACTCCACAAAACATGCCAAAGCTGATAATTTCGGAAGCTGCCAATATTATAAAATGTCGTAATACAATTAACTCTAAAAATTCAGCATTTTTACCTAAATTTTGACATTTACTTATACAACCAGATATTTAACTTCCATTTACCTTTTCGGTGGTTGATTCCTATTTGAAACGTTGAATGTTTCCTACAAGATTTTTGGACCATTCTACAGATTTTTCCAACAGTTGTTTCTGCCACCCACTCCAGTTTTTCCAGTTCCCATCCACCGACTTCTCCAAGCAAGTTCTTCAATAGTTCTGGTTCTCAAATGTTGCCTCCTTTTAAACTGAAAAAATATCCAACTGACTGACTTCAGAATTTTTGACCTAAACTGACTTCTGACATTCTTCAAACAAAGCTAAACTGTATTTGTCTCCTAGATAATGTAGTGTGAAACTAAATTATATTAAAAATTTCCTGATGGTGCCTTGCGGATCAGGGCGAAAAGCTTCGGAAAATGTATTTTACTATAAATGTATTTTAATTAAATATATTTTTTTAATTTTACGTGTTTTTAAAGTGTCTTTTTATAAATTTTAGAATGATACACGTGGTTAATACATATCTCTACATGAGATATGGTATCTTATATATATATATATAAGGTCATTGTGCCTAAATGCGATAACCCATAAATGCGACAAAGTGCTTCTACTGAAAATCTAAATGCATAAATCGCATACTTATGAATCAAAATGGAACATACACTTTTCAAGAATGATTCGCGAAACTTTTCATTAAATTTTAAAGGTTTTTTTCTAGTAGAATTTTCTTTTGCAGTAAACATTGTTCATTATGGCTTTCCGCCGTCTTTTTCTAATTGCGATGAAATATTTTCAAATAGTAACTGTAATTTTATCCTTTTATTTTTCAAGGTCAAATAAACACTGTTACGCCATGTGCTTGAATACCCTTTACACCTATCAGGAGAAAATTAAAGAAAATACTATAAATTTTAAAAAAGAGGGGTTTAAAATTTTTTATCGCATTTAAGGGTCTGTTTACACCGTATTCCTAAATGCGACAAATTTTATCCCTTAAATGCGGAGAGTTTTACACTTGATATATAAAGGTAACTTTAAGCATTTTTTCCTTTTTAACACTTTCCAACAAGGTTTACAAGTGACTTCGGTTTGTCTGTCTGTCTGTCCGTCTATCTGCCTGTCTATCCGCGCTCTAACTCCTGTAGGGACACCCGTAGCTATTCAAAAGCATTGTGTTTTATGAGGGGTATTTCAGTAAGCCATATTTAATACCTTAACTGTATAATCTTAGTGAAATTGAATCATGTTATTGAAGTTCACTATCTGATGTTTCATACACAAAATGGAACAAATATCAACACTAGTTTGTGTACAGGAACACTGGAAAGTATTCCAAAGCATTGCGTTCTATGAGAGGTATTTCTATAAACCAAATTTTAATAACTTTACTTTCCACAAAGCTTAATGAAATTGAAATATGTTATTCATATGCACAAAAGAGTGCTTTCTATAGAATATAGCATGATCAGCATTAGATTTACAGGGCCACACAAAAACATTCAGTTACATTATGAGCTGTTAATAAAAATTTGCTAGAATTGTATTTTTTTTTTTTTTTTTTTTTTTTTTTTTTACATTAAGCGTTTTTAACACTGTCTAATAATTTTTATGTGTGAATATGATTTCAATTTAAGTATCTGTCTGTTCGTCTGTCCATCTGTCTGTTCGTCTGTCCACCCGTCTGTTCGTCTGTCCGCGCTCTAACTCCCGTAAATATTTATGTAATTTCTTGAAACTGATATATGTTTTTTATGTTCACTATCGGATGTTCCCTATTGCAGAAGGAGTTAATATCTCTACTGGTTTGTGTACAGGGACACTCAAACCTTTTCCAAAGCAATGTGTTCTATGAGAGATATTTCTATAAACCATATTTTAATATCTTTACTGTACACAAAGCTTAATAAAATTGAAATATGTTATTCCAGTTCACTATCGGATGTTTTGTATATTAAATGGAGTAAATACCACCACTGGTGTGGGCACGGAGACACTTGAAAGCAAAGTATTGCGTTATATGATAAGTACTTCTATAAACCAAATTTTAATAACTTTCCACAAAGCTTAATGAAATTGAAATATGTTATTCATATGCACAAAAGACTGCTTTGTATAGAATATAGTATGTTTAGTATTAGATTTACAGAGCAACACAAAAATATACAGATACATTAAAATATATTAATAAAAGTTTGCTGGAATTGCACTTTCGTTTACATTAAGTGTTTTTAGCATTTTCTAACAATTTTTAAGTGTGAATATAATTTCAATTTGTGTATCTGTGTATCTGTCCATCTGTCTGTCTTTCGGCACTCTAACTCCGGTAAATATTTATGGAATATCTTGAAACTAATATATGTTTTTCAAGTTCACTATCGGATGTCCCCTATTGAAAATGGAGTGAATACCTCTACTAGTTTGTGTACATTGGCATCGGAAATTACTGGAAACTATTGTTTTCTATGAGAGGTATTTCTATAAACCATATTTTAATACCGTTATTTTACACAAATCTTAATGAAATTGAAATATGTTATTCAGTTTCACTATCGGATGTTTCCTATGTAAAATAGATACGATATTTCCACTAGTTTGAGTACAGGGAGACACGAAAGTATTGCATTGTATGAGAGGTATTTCGAGAAACCAAATTTTAATAACTTTACTTTGCACAAAGCTTAATGAAATAGAAATATGTTATTCATTTGCACAAAAGAATGCTTTTATAAAATACAGTAAGATTAGTATTAGTATTACAGGGCCACATAAAAATATTAAGTTACATTAAGACCTATTAATAAAAACTTGCTGAAATTGCATTTTCTTTTACAACAAGCGTTTTTAACACTTTCTAACAATTTTTAAGCGTGAATATGATTTTTATTTGTTTATCTTTCTGTCCGATTGTCTATCTTTCTATCTTTCTATCTGGCTGTCTCTCGTCTCGGGAGTTCTTAAATATTTTCAGAATTTTTAAAAATTGATGTAAGTTATTCAAGTTCACTTTGGAATGTTTCCTTTTTAAAATGCCATTAATATGTCCTGAACAAGTGTACAGGAAACTTCCAATGCTTTGCGTTTTAGGACAGATATTTTTATAAATCACATTTAAATAACTTTCTACCGTAAAAATTATAAATAAATTGAAATGTATTTTAATATTCTAAAATAATATTTTGTATAGATTATGATATGATCAACCTTCAGATTTACAGGACTACACTAAAATATTCTAATACATTAAGGGAAGCAATTATAATCTAATGGCTGGATTTTCTTTTGCATTAAGCCTTTTTAACGTTCTTCAACAATGTCTAAGAGCGGTTTTAAATTCAATTAGTCAGTCTGTGTATTTTTCTATTCTTCTGTCTTTTGTTTCATAATGCAGGCAAAGAATATTGAAAGTTAGACGATACAACAAGCACGTACAGTTGGAGTGTGTTAATAACCAGTACGTAGTGCATGATTTTTCTTTCTTGTTTTAACTCTTTCCAAAAAGGTTGAAAAGCGTTAATGACTTCGGTTTGTCTGTCTGTCCGCGCTCTAACTCCCGTAAATATTTATGGAATTTCTTGAAACTGATGAATCGTATTCAAATTCACTATCGGATGTTCCCTAGTGAATTCCTCTCATGGTTTGTCTACAGGGACACCCAAAATTTTCCAAAGCATTGTGTTCCATGAGAGATATTTCTATAAACCGTATTTTGATACGTTTGCTTTACACAAATCTTAATGAAATTGAAATATATCATTTAAGTCCACTGTCGATGTTCCCCATACAAATTGAAGTAAATACCATCACTGGTTTGTATACAGGGGCATCCGAATGTATTTAAAAGCATTGCGTTCTATGGAAGCTATTTCTAAACACCAAATTTTAAGGACTTTACTTTGCACAAGTCTTAAATAAATTAAAATATATTATTCGTATGCACAAAAGACTGTCTTCCATAAAATACAATATTATTAGCATTATATTTACAGGGCCACACAAAAATATTCATCTACATTAAAGGGTATTAATTGGAAATTTGCTGGAATTGCATTTTCGTTTACATTAAGCGTTTTTATTACTTTCTATATGTTTTTAACACTTTCCAACAAAACTGAAAAGTGTTAATGACTTAGGTTTGTCTGTCTGCCTGTGCTCTATATCCCGTAAATATTCATGGAATCAAACAAAGTTACACATACACTGTTCAGAAAAGAAGAGTTAAACACGGAGTTACACACTCTGTTAGAAAAAGGCAAAGTTACACAAACAATTACACACAAACTGGCAGAGTTACACACAGAGCTACATACACACTGTTAGCAAAAAATTAACGGTACACACAGCTTTACACAAATTGACAAAAAAAAAAAAGTGAGTTACACACACTGTTAATAAAAAGGCGGAATTATACAGAGTTACATACTCAGTTAATAAAAAGGTAGGGTTACACACACACACAGTTAAAAAGAAGGCAAAGTTACACACGTACTGTTGATTATGTACAGGGTTAGACACACACTGTTAGTTACACACACTGTTAGCAAAAAATGAGTGATTCACACAGAGTTACACACACTGTTCCAAAAAAAATAATAAGAAGAATTAAACATTGAATTACACACGCTGTTAATAAAAAGGCAGAATTATACACAGAATTACGCACACAGAGTTAATAAGAAGGCAGAGATACACACATACTTTTAATTACATACAGGGTTACACACAAACTGTTAGTTACACATAAGTGTAATTACACACGCTGTTTGCAAAAAATCAGTGATACACACAGTGTTACACACACAATGTTCAAAACAAGAGGAGTTACACACACTGTTAATAAAAAGCAGAGTTACACACACTGTTAATAAGAAAGAAGAGATACACACACACACACTGTTAATTGCATACAGGATTACACACACAGTGTCAGTTTCACATAGCGTTACGTACACTGTTAGAAAAGTTCAGCAATACACACAGAATTACACTCACACACACACACACTGTTAAAAAAAAAGATGAGTTACACACTGTTAACAAACAGCAGAGTTACACACAAAGTTCCACACACTGTCAATAAAAAGGAAGAGTTTCACACTATTAAAGGCAGAGTTACACGTAGAGTTACACAACACTTTATCTTTAAATAGTTATGTGGTATTAAATGTTTTATAAATTATAAAAAAAGACGAAAAATCATTCATTACACAATGATTATTAACATTTTCCAACTGCACGTAATTGTTGTATCTTATAACTTCCAAAGTTCTGTACCTACGGTATCACACAACAGACAGTAGTTCTGAATGGCATACAGACATACTAATTGAATTCCTAATAATTCTTAAGCATTGTTTAAAAGTGTTAAAAATGCTTAATAGAAAAGGAAACGTAGCCCTTAGATTGTAATTCCAGCCCTTAATCTATCTGAAAGTTTCAATGTAGCCCTGTAAATCTTAACGTTAACAAAATCATATTTTATACAAAACGTTATTTTAGCAAATTAACAATAAATATCAATTTCTTTATGATTTTACAGTAGAAAGTTCCTTAAATGTAAATTATAAAAATGTATCTCCAAAATTGAGATGCATTGGCATTTTTTTGCGTGTCCGTGTACATAAAAATGTTGTATAGGACCTATTAATGCCCTTTTAATTTAGGAATATTCAATAGTGAATATGAACAACATACATAATATTTTTAAAATTCAGAAAATATTTACGGACGATGAGTGCGGTAGAGGAACAGATAGACAAATGAAGAGTCGGGCAGATAGATACAAAAATTGAAAACACGTTCAGACTTAAAAAATGTTAAAAACTGTTAAATCGCTTAATGTAAACGAAAATACAATTCCAGCAAATTTTCAATAAAAGCTCTCAATGTAGCTGAATATTTTTGTGTGGCCCTGTAAATCTAATGCTAATCATACTACATTCTGTAGATAACATTATTTTATGCATATGAACAATATATTTCAATTTCATTAAAATTTGGGTAAAATAAAGGAATCAAAATTTATTTCATAGTAATACCTCTCATCGATCGCAATGCTTTGAAGTACTTTCGGGTGCCCCTGTATACAAACCAGTGAAGGTATTTACCCTATTTGCAATGGGAAACATCCGATAGTGAACTTGAATAAAATTTCAATTTTATTAAGTTATGTGTAAAGTAATGGTAATGAAATATGGTTTATAAAAATACCTCTCACAGAACACAATGCTTTGGAATATTTTCAGGTGCCCCTGTGAACTAACTAGTAGAGGTACACGCTTCATTTTCAATAGGGAACATCCTATACTAAACTTTAATAATATGTATCAGTTTCAAGAAATTCCATAAGGAATAACGCTAATAAGAGCACGGACAGACAAACGCACAGACAGCCGATAAACGGACAGACAGACAAACCTAAGTTATTAAAACCTTTCAACTTCGTTGGAAAGTGTTAAAAACATTTAGAAAGTAATATAAACGTTTCAAGCAAACGAAACAGCATTTCCAACAAATTTGCAATAGCCCTTAGTATAACTGAATATTTTTGTTTGGCCCTGTAAATCAAACGCTAATCATACTTTATTCTATGGAAAGCATTCTTTGGTGCATATGACTAACATATTTTAATTTCATTAAGATTTGTGCAAAGTAAAGTTTTTAAAGTTTCGTTTATAGAAATACCTCTATTAGAACGCAAAGCTTTAGGGAATACTTTCGAGTTTCCCTGTATTGAAACTAATAATGGCATTTTCTATGGGGAACATTCGATAGTAATGTTGAATAACATATTTCAATTTCATCAAGATATGTGTAAAGTAACGGTAATAAAATATGGTTTATGAAAATACCTTCCATAGAACATAATGCTTTGGAATACTTTCGGGTGTTCCTGTATACAAACTAGTAGAGGTACACATTCCATTTTCAACAGGGAACATGTTATAAGGAACTTGAATAATATATATCAGTTTCAATAAGTTCCATGAATATTTACGGGAGTTAGTGCACGGACAGACAGACGGACAGACGTAGGGATGGACAGAGGGATAGACAGACGGACAGACAGACGGACAGACCCAAACCGAAGTCAATAACAGTTTTCAACCTTCTTTGGAAAGTGTTAATAACATTCAAGCAACTCCCGTACATTAAATGCATTATCGGAATTAGGGAGTTTGTACATCGCATTTAGGATATAGTAACATATCTCAGTTTCAAGAATTTCCATAAATAATTACGGGAGTTAGAGCGCAGAGAGATAGACGGGCGGACAGACAGACAGACAAACCGAAGTCATAAACACTTTTCAACCTTGTTGGAAAGTGTTAATAACAGTTTTCAACCTTCTTTGGAAAGTGTTAATAACAATAAAGTAACTCACATGCATTAAATGCATTATCGCATTTAGGGAGTTTGATCATCGCATTTAGGATATAGTACCTTAAATGGGACAAAAATTTCCTAAATGCGACGCTGGTATATATTTTCATAAATTACTGATATTTTTTTTTAATTTCTTGAAAAGATATGACACAAAACACTAGTTTAGAACTATGAGTATAATATTCAACCATTTTTTCTTTCTTTTCATGATTATCTGTTTTCTAAAATGTCATAAGTTTCCTAAATGCGAAAAACTTACCAAAAATCACGTCGCATTTAGGCACAATGACCTTATATATATACATCTTGATAAAACTTTTTCGATGTAGTTTTTCACTCATTTCTTCTAATTTAAATAAAGTGTTAGAATTTTACATACGCATGTAAGCACGTTGAAAAAAATCTGTCATGATTCGTCTTTAATACTAAAATTATTCAGCTGCAGTAAAACGTCCAAATGTACTTTTCTTTGGGGGAAAAAAAAAAGCAATTTTTCTTTTAACCCTTTAAGGTTCACTACTTAATTTATTTTAAAAATTACTAAACTAATTTTAAAAATGGCTTTTAGCCACATAGCTGATCATAAATATTTAAAAAATAAAAAATTAGCATTGTTCCTTTTCGAGAAATTTTCGGTTTGAAACATCTGTATGTAAACCTTATTAAATTCAAATAATATTTAATTTAATAAATAAATCACTTTATAAGTAAACATTATCGACAACAACAACTCGTAAAAGTTGCATAGATCCCAACATTTCAATCTATTCCGGATTACTTTAACCCTTTGAGGGGCAAGATAATTCTGATCATTTAAATTACACTGCCACAGGAATTCACGAACATAATTATAATAGAAGAAATTTTAAATTTTCATGTTGAAAAAAGGGCGTTTTCTGCTTTGTTATAAATGTAAATTTTTTCTAAAAAATTTCCGGGATGAGTTTTTGCACTTGAAAATTAAAATTAGGTGTTCCATGTAGTGGAACACTGAGCGGCAAAGGGTTAAAGCAAATTAAAAACAATTTAATGTATTTATTCAATTTTCGTTTGTCAACGATATCTTAGTTAAAAGTAAATTATCCTGTTTCTTCTTATATTAAAGGTAATTGTGCATTGTTTATTTTTATCTCTCTCAAATATTTTGGTTCGGTTTCTGGCTGTTATTTTTAATTAATATCGCACATTTTAATATAGGTAAAGAGGACAGTATCAAAAGTAATTTATTATGACATAGAACAACAAAAATACAATGAGTAAAATAGCGCACATTAGTTTCGGAAGCAGTGATTATATATTCACAATGCTGAAAAAAAAAAAAAAAAAAAAAAAAAAAAAAAAAAAAATTTGAATTTGTACTCCTTTCTCCAATTAAAATTTTTCTTTGTTGATGCTCCACCCAGTGCTACAAAAACCGCAATACATTTTGATACTTTTTTTCTACTTTTAATTTTAGTAAAATAATAAAAAATTCTTAATTGAATAATGAAATCATACAATTCTGAAATTATTATAAATGCATGTAAGTTACCTTTACTTTTTTTTCAATATATGTAAATAAAATAATATATAATATGCACCGTTCTATACTGCAACTGTTCCTTTTCTTTTGCACGATATTTCTGAATTTTATAATATACTAGCCGCTATATTTAAATGATTTTTCAAAAAAATTGAATCATTCTTTAATTTTTATATTACATTATAAATAAAAACTGAAATAAAATAAAAAAAAAATAAATAAATAAACTACATTCAAATCGCCCTAAACCTTGCTTCGGGTACCTGCTGCCTACAGCAGTTTTTTTTTTTTTTTTTTTTTTTTTTTTCCCGCCCGTACTGCATCGAGTCCAGGTTACCACTGCCTGTAGAAAGGTCTATCCCGGGTACTTCAATTTCGGTATTTATCGGTGAAAATTAGATTTGTTATTATTTAGGAACTACGATTTCAGAGATGACTATATCACAACATCTATTAAATATTTTAGTTTCATTATTACGTAGCAAAATTTCATTATTCGCGGGAAAATATATTTATTTTACGGTCGAAAACAATGAACTGGAAAACGTTTTTGGTAAAAATTTAAAACTAATATTAAAATGGCTAATTTTCAAGCTATTATAAGAAATTTTTTTTCATATTTTAATTAATAAAAAAAAAAAATCTAACAAATATAAAAAGAATCCCGAATGTTGTTCTCCACTGCTATTAATATTTTGATTAGTTAAAATATTTCATCTCTTGTAAAAATGGAACATCTATATTTTTCTTTAAAATTTACTTATTGTTGACACATTGATTTTTTTATAGCCATATCTATTCAAGAGTAAATATTTATTTTATAATTTATAAAGCTCCATTTTTTTTTTTTTTTTTTTTTTTTTTTCGCTTAAATTTTTATTTTGTGTGTTTTAGTAACTAAAAGAAAACTTTTAAAAAATCTAACGAGAATTTTTTAGGGTACTGTGTAGACAATGAAATGCTTTCTTTTACAATTGACATCTTATTTATTGATTATCTGCAAAAAAAGTTACACATCCGCCACCAACTATCCAACCCGCGACTCGGTTCATTAACAACTTGACGCTTTAACCGACTGAGCCAATGACCAACATAACAAATACCTCACATTTACTTTCAAATGGAAACTAATTGTGTTTTAGCGTTACACGGAAGCACTATGGCAAAATCCAATTTCAATTAAAAATAAAAAATCTTCTAATTAAAAGAAAACTAATCAAAAATTCGAAAATCGTGCTTCAAGAGAGGTAATTACGAACCTCCATGCTAATTTGTGTAACTCTGCGATAAGCCGTTTTCCTAAAATGCTCCGGAGATACATACACAATGACACACGCACGCACGAGTATCTTATTTTATTATATGTGTATATATATATATATGTATGCATGTTAATTTTTTTTTCGACATAAACAAAAATGTATTTATTTATTTTATTTTTAATAAATTTGTATTTAATATGGGTTTTTTATTTAATATCTTTTGAACTAATTTGCTTTTATTTCCTTGCCCGTATACTACAGCGACCTCGTTTGAATCAAGGTTGTACAGTCGGTAAAAAAAGTCTCCGAACTCTAGCAAAATTTCTTATATAAAAAAAATTACACTTAATACAGTTTTGTTAAGTAAATCCTTGTCGAATCCTATGGTTAGCCAGTCTAAAAACAGGATTCGACAAGGGTTTATTAAACAAAACTGTATTAAGTGTACTTTTTTTTTATATATATATAAGAATTTTTGCTAGTGTTCGGAGACTTTTGTTACCGACTGTACTTCATAAACTTTATGAAATTTTAGTGGTTCTTGATAAAAATCTCGCAAATTCGGGCTAGGTACATTTGAAAAATTTTCCCCCTTCCCCGATTCCGGGAGTTCATCGTTTTCAGGCTTACGACCCTAGCGTAGTCAATCTTTCTTAATCTCAAGCGCCAACATAACTATTTTGTATATGAGAAATGCAAAATATTTTAAGTTAAATCTAAATAATAAAATTTTATTTACTTTCAGATTTAGTATAAATGGGTTAAAGATCTTAATATTAGTATTACATAATTCACTAACACCGAATTTTTAAATAAATTCTGAATTCATCTTGTATTTCCGCTGTCAAACTAAATAATTACATTTTTTTACAAACCTTTTTATCATGTGTGACTAAACAGATCTTTTTAATTGCGGAACATGTCATATATCACATATAAGGGATGACATATCGTATTTATTACCAACGTATATGTCATTTCACGAAGTGATATAAAGCACTACCTTTCAGATACTAGTTTACAGTCTTTCAATAAAAGTTTAATTAAATGACAAAGTCATAAATTATCTGGACGTATGAAATAGTATTACGCTAACGCAAAATGCCTTTCAGAATGTCTCTTATTAATTAAATTTAATATGATATTCATTTACAGATATTCATTATAAGATAGAAATTTGAAATTTAAAACCACACATTAAATCCGCTGCTTAAAATAATTGAAACGTATATCAAATGAATAAAAAAAATAAATAGTTTATTTTATTTATTTATTTATTTATTTATTTTATTTTTTTAAATATGCTGGAAAAATATTTTTATTCATTATTATTATTATTATTATTATTATTAAGTTAAGCAATAATTTACATAATATGATAAAATTTATATACACATATTTGTGGACTAATGTATATCAATTTTATTATTGAATATTTTATAGATAATTTTTCAATAATAACAAAATAAAAAAAAGACTCTGTATGTTGTAGCCATCACAGGACTTTCTTCTATAATTTCCTATACAAATTCACTGAGTCAAAATAATTTATTAAAATTATTATTTAAAAAAATTATGTTCCATGATAATGCAGGTGATTTCCATATTAGAGAAGTAGTATAACACTAAATATAATAAAGTCGAACTTATTCTCAAAAAAAAAAAAAAATAAAAAAAAATCGATAATTTTATTTTAAATTATCGTAGATCAATGGTTCAACCATTCGTTTTAAAGGTATTGGCGAGCTCTTTTGAAAGATACCCATCGTGAAAATGTATTTCCCTCGAGGGGAAACTTTCCCCCCAAGGGGAGAGGCGAGGCTCCTACATACACATTTCTTTTTCCTAGTTGACTATCTCTGTTACAAATAATTCTTTTAAATTTCATAATGGTTATTATAAAATAAATCTCTTTATGCACATTTATACAAAATTTTGTCCTATACCTTCATTTTAAAAAATAAGAAAAAGCGGGATGGCAACGCAAGCCGTTGGACAATTTTTTACCAAAAGTTGATAAACACTAATTTATATCAATGTGTACCTATATACCAATTTGTATGAAATTCTGTGCAGTAGTACCAGAGATACAGTCGTCACAAAATTTTGTCACACACACAGACAGACAGATATTTTCTAAAAATGGTCATATCATGTTCGACAGAAATCCATCAAAACCCAGAGGTCGAAAATGTTTACGAATCCAATACTTTCTTCTAATTAATATAGAAGAAAGTAAAAAAAAAAAAAATAATAATAATAATAGAAAAGAAGACCGTAATTCCTTATTTCTACAGTTGTAGAGAATTTTCTCCAGTTTATTTCTACAGTTGTAGAGAGACAAAATGTCTAGTACCAAGTGATGTACTTTTTCTGCATAAAATGTATAACAGTTATAAATACTGTTCTGAAATATAGCTATGTTAAAATGTAAATATTTAAAAATTAAATTATGTGAAGATGGTTTAAATTAGCTGAAAAGAGCCTTTATGTTTTATATTAACAATTTGTTAATAACGTACACAAACATCAAACCGTCTCAATTATATATATTAAAAGCAAAAACTGTTTTATTTACGAGACAAAAATTTAAGTTAAAATACATTTTAAAAACAAAAATACATATAAAAACAATTAAAAACAATTAAAAGCTAGACGTTGGCTGCTCACTGGCTCCTCAATATTCGGTACTCCTTTAAATTATTTGAGTGTTCATGTAATGTTTGCATATTGTGTTGTAATTACTGATGAGGAAACCCGGACGGGTTTCGAAACGTCTAGCTTTTAATTGTTTTTATATGTATTTTTGTTTTTAAAATGTATTTTAACTTAAATTTTCGTCTGTTAAATAAAACAGTTTTTGCTTTTAATTTGGTAATAAGTTTAATAAATAACAAAATAAGGTTTTCAAGTATTTTTGTAAGTTTAAAACAATATTTATTTATTTTTTTTTTTTTTTTATTAAAGAAGTAACACACACACACACATATATATACACACTTTCATCTTTGTAAAAATTACAACACCAAGAAGGAATGCGAAAATGAGAATGATAATTATTAGGCACACACATTATAGTAGGAGGAACAATTGATTAAATTTTCAGTAAGTTTTGAGTGATATATCCTGAGTAAACATTACATAAGTCAGCGACCTCTAGGAGCACTAATATATACGCGTACAGCACTTCATGAAGATTCAAGGGGATGCCACAGTTCATAGACCTTAGCTGCTGGTGAGTGGTGGCGGGCAACTCGCTTTTCAGAGATTAAACACTCATTTTCATTGGTGCGAGATCAGGAGAACATGCTGCCCGGAGCAACGGGTAAACAAATTTCGCATCAAGGAAGGTCCAGACAATAAAGACAATATGCGTTCGTGCATTATCCTGCTAAACTACTGTGCTACGGAGGCCTTCAATATAGAGCATATGGGCGGGCCTTATTGTCTGCACTTTCTTTGATGCAGAATATGTTCGCCTGCTTATCTGGCCAGCGCGTTCTCCTCTCGCACGAATGAAAATGACTGTTTAATCGTTGAAAAGCGACTGCCCCCTCCACTCACTAGTGACTACGATCGATGAATTGTGGCATCGTCTGGAAGCTTCGTCCACGTCATCCAATCTCTGTTTGATTCAATGCCTATGCATAAAAGTGTTGTCATTGCTCACAAAGGTTGCTTTATGTACTGTTTTCTATGTACATGTTACTCCAAATTTCGTGAAATTTTAATCAATTGTCCATCCTACTATAATGTACTTGCCCAATAAATATCAGTCTGATATTCCCAATTCTTCTTGGTGAGCAATTTTCACACACATGCGTGCGTATATATATATATATGTGTGTGTGTGTGTGTGTATCAATGCACGAGGGTCATACACGACATAAAGACCGCTTACTTATACAAGATGAAAAACACAATATTTATTTGGGAAAACAATTATGGTACATATATAGAGTTTCTTTATGTATCTACATAATCATCTCCTACATTCAAACACATTTTGTGTTTGGTCACGAGCTTTAGAACTCTCGTATTATACTTTTCTGCTGCTTGATTATTAAACAACTTCATTTACGCCTTTCTTAAACAGTATCTGACTGGTGGTTAGACATACACATCCCCAGAGGGCAAGCGCCAATCACTTGCGTGTTATCAACCCTTCCGCTCCCCCGAAAAAAAAAATTATCAGCATAAAATACAATATTAACCATTTTATTGGATCGTAAAGGTGATTTTTTTTTTTTTTTTTTTTGGGGGGGGGGGGTTGACGAACGTGGTACCACTCAAATAAATGGCTCTATCCTCTTGCGGTGATGTAAACACCCACGTCTCCTAAACAGTCCGATCAAGAGAACCATGTATGAAGTGGATTAAACGCCAAGATCCAGGCCTTTGCAGGCGACTTTATTATAATCCTCAATGTAAAAAATAAAGGAACACTAATAACAGACACCAACGACGTCATTCAGGAATTCAACAAAGGGACGAACAAAAACTTTCTGACGATAAATTAGAACAAAACTAAACTACTGTGCATGACCAGACCGCGCACGGGTAGCCTTCCCACCGTGAATTCCTAAAAATTAGAGGGAATTAAAATTGGCAATAGAGAATTATAATCCAAAGAACAGTTAACATATCTAGGTTTAATCAGACAAAAAAATTTAAACTGGCTACGACATTTCAAACATGAAATGAACAAAGTATACAGATCTTTTAATGTTCTTGGGAAGATGGCCTCTAGGGGTTGGACATTATAATCAAGTCTGACAAAAATTTGGTATAAGACAGTAGTGGAAAATGCACTTACTTATGAATCCCCAATATAGTTAAATCATTAAACTATCAATACAACAGCAAATTACTCAGTCGCCAACAACACTTTGCGCTGGCCATTGTCAGGGCATATAGAACAGCTCCAACCTCGGCACTTTTGGTTCTCTCTTGCCTGATTCCAGTTTACCTCCACATTTAGTACGAGGTAGCCTATGTTACAATCACAAGATAGCACAAATTTGTCACTATGCATGACCAAACTTTTATCAACGCAGATTTTGCTAAAAAGCTCAACATTTGGTGAAATCACCCAGAAACCACAGTTGAATCATACGATTAGAATTACATAAAACGGACATGCTAATTTACCTGGATAACACCGATCTGGAATCAGGAGCTACAGGTTCGAACTTCGTAGCATTTGAAAACTATCAATAAATTGGGACTTGGTCAGTGCCACTAAGAAAGCACAACAGTGTTTTCCAAGCCGACCATCTGCCTATACTGAAAGCTGCAGAATGGAGTAATAGCACAGAGCGTCAATATGTTATTCGCTTGGAGTGTATGTCAGCAATTCTAGCATTATTCAAAATATTCAACACCAATAGTATCATTGATAAAATCCACACAGAAATTACTAAACCTAACAAAAGATTCAAAATTAGCTGGGTGTGTTAGATATTGTCCATGTATTATTTTATCCTCTCATTTTTATATTTTAACTGCCGTGATGTGATATATTTTTGTTATTGTAAAAAAGATTATTTAGATGATGCTCGTGTGCATGCATCTAGTTTTTTTTTTTTTTTTTTTTTTTCTGAGTAATCAAATTTTTAAGGGAAAAAAATCAGCAAATAGGTTTTTTTGTTGTTAGAATTTATTAAGTTTTTAAAAATGATAGGAGTTACAAATAACTTACTTTGTAGACTTTAAGTTTATTTGGCGTCTGTAATTATATCTAGTAAGCTAGAGAGTTAAAATAACTTTCTTTTTGTACGCTTAAATAACTTTTTTGTGCGGTCTCCGCGACAAGACAAAGTAAACAATATGTTTTAAGCAATTAAAGGTTTTAGAAAAGCCGATCTGTAGTTTCTAGCGGAATTCCTTGGAGAAATAATTTCCTCTGAATGTACTATTGGTACGTTGAAGGAAATTATCTTGAATAGCAACGAATACAAGAAAGATACCAATTTTGTGCAATAATTCTATCAATGACGGTTGTTGAGAGGCTAGAAAGAGAAAAACTTAAACTTGAACAAGATTTAAAGATAAAGAAGATAATTAGGACAACAGTTGGAATTACCTTGAATACAGTCACAGGCACACATTCTGGGTGAACCAATTTTAACTATTAGAGAAAATAATGCATCTAAACGAAAATTTTCCTTACCTAAACTACAATTCCGACAATTTGATGGGGATTTCAAAAAATGGCTACCGTTCTGGAGTCAGTTTGAGCAGATAGATAAAGATGACGATATTCCTCCAGAAAACAAATTCTAATATAATTCAAGCAACGGTCGCTGGTTCCAGAGCACGAGAAATTGTAGATTGTTTTCCGCCAACTGGCGCCAACTATGCCAAAGTTATAAAGAGTCTAAAAGCTCGTTTTAGAAGAGATGATCTTTTAGTTGAAGTGTACATAAGAGAATTATAAAATTAATTATAAGAAATAATTACAAATGAAAATGCATACAAAAGAAAAATTTTCTCTTACTTCATTGTACGATAAACTTGAATTATATTTAAGTGCTCTTAAAACATTGGGTGTCACTACTGATAAATGCGCTTCTATATTATATCCTATGGTAGAATTCCGTTTTTCAGCTGAATTTTTGAAAGCTTGGAAAAGAAGTAACATCGTTTCTACTAGTTCTGATGCGAAAGAACGGTTGGATAATTTGATGCAATTTCTCAAAAGTGAAGTTGAAGGAGATGAAAGAATAAATTTGTTGGTCGCCGGTTTTGGTTTGGCGAAGAAAAATGATGACCGAAATTATAGAAAATCAAGGGTTTACACTGATGTTGTTAAACCTATACCAACTGCCTTTACTTTATTAACGACTTCTTTTAAACTGGACCTAAATAAAAGTTGCGTGTTTTGTAAAGCATACGAGTTCAGGCTGTTTTACGGCACAAAAGATCAGTTTTAATAAGAAACAGAATGTCCTAAAGTATTAGAAGGGCTGTTTCCTCTGTTTGGGGTCAGGACACACTACCAATCAGCGTAAAACTGTCCTGAAATATTTTATCTGTGATAAAATCATTCCACCGTGATGTGCCAAATTCTTGATAAAGGTAAAAGAAATGAAAGGGATGAGAAAGGAAAGTCAGCTAAAAGTGAAATAAATATGGCCAATTTCAATACAAATCTAAGGGAATTTCTTCAAACTCTCAAAGCAAAAGTCGTCTAAAGAAAAGGACATTTGCCTAATTTTGGATACTTTTTCACAGAGATCGTATATTTTGATGAAATTAGCAATAGGAATGAAATATGCAACATGCAACCATTAAAAAAGAAAAAAATCACTTTTTGGCGGAGTCTCAACAAAAGAATATGAGCATAACTTCTATGAAATAAGATTAAGAGATTTTAAAGGGAAATTCAGATGCAATTTCGAAGTTTTGGATCAAAATATTATATGTGAAAATGATAAATCTGTGGGGAAAGGTTCTTCGCTGAAAGAAATGGGAGAGAAATACATTGTTTTAACAGATGTTGGCGATGCAGATGAATCTACTCAAGCACTGATTGGAGCCGATTTAATCGGAAAACTATTGACAGGCGGAAGAGAAGTGTTATCATCTGGGCTAGTTGCAATAGAAGTTTTTTTAGGCTGGACATTAATGGGAAAAGTTAATCAAGAAAGTTCATCTAAAGATAATTTAGCTCTATGGCTCTAATTTACTTCTATGTTTGTAACAGAAGCAGAAATTTGCGACTTATGGAGATTAGATTTACTTGGAATACGTGATCCAATCGGAAATCTATCTAAGATGGAAACAGATCGTCAGATAAAAGAACACTTTTTACAGACAGTAAGATGGAATGAAGATGGTCATTATGAAATATCTTTGCCATGGGCTGAAGATAAACCACCGTTACCCGGTAATTTGCGTTCAGCTAAGAAAAGGTTAACCAATATCACTCAAAAACTACTTGCGAGTAATATTTGTGAAAAATATGAGGAAGTACTTTTAGGATGGATTGGCGATAAAATTATTGAAGAGGTTCCTCAATGTGAAAGGTCATTTTATTGACATTACTTACCTCATCGACCAGTTATAAAAGTAAATAGCACTACTCCAATTCGTCCAGTATTTGACGCATCAGCAAGAATCCAAAGCCATCCATATTTAAATCAGTGTCTACACTGCGGCGCCAAATCTCACTGAATTAATTCCTGACATTCTTTTACGATTTAGAGAAAGTAAATTCGGTGTCGTAGCTGGTATCAAGAAAGCGTTTTTGCAAATAAGCCTCCGAAAAGAAGATCGGGATTTTTTGCGAATCCAGAGCAAAGTAAGCTTAGAATATGTCGTCATGCTAGATTCGTTTTTGGAGTCAAGAGTTCAACTCTTTTGCTAGCTTCAGTAATAGAATATTATATTAAAAATGATGAAGAATACGACGCAGAACTTAAACAAGAATTGCTGAGACGTTTCTATGTTGACAATGTTGTTACCAGTGTCCGTACGGAGGAAGAGTTAAAGAGATTTATTTCTTGCTCTAAAAACCTAATGTCTAAAGGCGGATTCGACCTAAGAGGTTGGGAGCATACAGAAGAGAGAAAGGACACGGAACACGGTAAAGAAGCTGTTGTACTTGGATTACACTGGAACAGATTTTTGGATATTTTAAAGGTCAGTGTATCTTGGACGAAAGTTGTAAATCTGGAGAAAATAACAAAACGTACTGTGCTATCAGTAGCACATGAAGTTTTTGATCCAATTAGTTTTACTTCACCAGTCATGATTTGCCTCAAGGTGATGTTACAGAAAATCTGGAAAATCGGTTTAACCTGGGATGAAGAAATTACAGGGCGATCTAAAAAAAGAGTTTATCGAATAGTTTCGTGAATTAAATATATTGGAAGACGGTGAGATTCCACGATACATTCAAGTCACTCCAAATAATTAAAAAAGTTTTACTCTTCATACATTTCTAGTAATCCTGCTTATTCTGCTGCTGTATTCTTGAAGGTAGAAAAAGCTGATCAAGTGAAAGCATTCCTTCTGGCTGCCAAATCCGGCATCGTCGAATGGAGCTTTTAGCGTCTTTGGTTGGTACTAGACTATCGAAATCAGTAAAAGATGCATTCAGTTGGTAAAATATGGAAAGATATTTTTGGAGTGATTCCACGAAAGTGCTTTCATAGGTAACCAGAGAAGGGAATTGGTCAGTTTCCGTTAGGGACCGAGTTCAAGAAATCAGAAATTTGTCCGATCCTTCTTTATGGAAATATATTCCCAGTGAAAAGAATCCCTCAGACCTACCCTCTAGAGGTTGTCCCTCTCAAATGGTAGGAGGGTCCATCATGGCTTAAGGATCCATATGAGCAAAATAAACATATGAATTTCACCTGCCAGAATATAAATGAAGAAGATGTTAAAAGAGAAAAGTAAAAATCAACGAAGGGTAGATGAATAAAGGTAGATGAATAAAGTTAGAGAATACTTGGTACTATCAATATTTTTCATGTTAGGAAAAAATCGTGCGCCTTGTTGGATGGATTCTCCGTTTTAAACGTAATACTTGTAATCCAATGGTTAAAGTGAAAGGAGAATTGACGTCAGGAATTTCACAAAGCAGAATTGAAGGATTGGATGATTCAAAAGGAAGATTTGTTATCTAAATATTATGTGTAATTGAAGACTCCTGATACTTTTAAAGATGAGGAAGATATAATACGCATAAAAACTAAAATTTTGTATCGATAAGACAAGAAGAATTTTATCACTCCTATCGTTTTACCATCTAATGATAAAGTTGTTAAACGACTGATTTCATATTTTCAACTTAAAAAGTGTCTCGCAGTTCCTCAAATTCTTTTAAATTTGATTAGAAAAAAATATATGATCTTGAATGGAAGAAGAACTGTGACATCTGTTTTATCAAAATGTACTACTTGTAACCGATTCAACTTAAAGAACATGGAATCTTTGCTTATTTCTCTACCAAAAAATCGAGGAAAAGATGCAGCTGTGGTTCAAATCATTGATATGGCTGGTCCTTTGTTTCTGAAAGACAATCAAAAGAGTTGGGTTATCTTGTTCACATTTGCCATCTATCGGGTAGTACATTTTGAACTTGTTTCATCAGCTTCTACACAGGCTTTTTTGATTGGCTTTAATAAGATTTATATCTCCTAGAGGAAGATGTTCCGTTATATATTGAGAAAAGGGTTCTAATTTTGTTGATGCAACCAGCCCACGTACGAATACATTGCAACGAAGCAGCAGATAAACTGGCAAAAGAAGCAGGGGAAAATCATAGAATCCACAAGTTGTTCAAATTAGAAAAACCCATCTCTTACCTAAAAAGACAGCTAAAAGAAATAACAATTAAAATGTGGCAGTTCGAGTGGCACTATGGAGACTCGGGCAGGTTAACATATAAATACTTCCCAAAAATCAACACAAAAACAGTAGTTAGCTGCAGGCTCCTTACACAGATGCAAACTGTCCACGGCTCATTCCTTACCTATCTACACCATTTCAAAATAAAGAGAAGCCCATAGTGTGCCTGCGGCTTGCAAGGAACGTCTACCCACTATCTTATAGTCTGCATTATCACCACACAACTCCATCTGACTAAAATCACAATACAAAATGAAACACTTGGGTACAAGCAATCTTAGAAAAAATAAAAGTGTTGTCTTAAACCGTCAAATTCATTTACAGTCTCAACTTCCTTAGTACAGAAATAGTCAATTGTCTGCGGAACAGAATCATGTAACAAATGAAAGTTTAAGCTACAACTCAAATTACAAGATTTAATCAAGCAATTGTGTGCGCGTGAGTGAAAGATCTCCAAAAATAAAAATAGTAAAACCAAAAAGACTTCTCCAGAGTGATTAGCCACAAATAAAAATCCTCAAAAAAAAAAAAAAAAAGAAAAAAAAAAAAAAAGAAAGAAAGAAAGTAATAGTAAATAAATAAATAAATAAATAAATAAATAAAATAAAAGTACAAATATATAAAATTTGGATTTTCCAGCGTGTTCAGCCATATAAATAAAAATCTGTACAATATAAAAAAATTGTACTATTCTTTTTCGTAGCTCCACCTAAAAAAATATTAAAATCAAGAATGTATAAAATGATTGTATAATACAGATAATTAAAAAAAAAAAAAAAGTCATCAAAATATATACAGTTGTCAGAAGCACCGAATCACAAAATTCGTCTGTGATTTTAAAGTTACTGTATTTTTATTTTTATTTATTTATTTATTTTTGAAAGGTGATAAATATTCGTTACCTAAATTTGAGAATATTTTAGTTGCTTTAGAGAGAGGAACTCATTTCAAGAACATTGGCTTAAATCAAACATATTTACATTTACCTCTAGATGAAAATTCGCTTAAATTACTTACCATTAGCATTCCTGACAGAATATTTCAATTCATTCGATTACAGTATGGAATCGCTAGTATTCCAACGTTATGGAAAAGAACTATTGAACAAAATTTAAAAGAATGGGAAGTATATCAGTTTTTATTGATGATATGCGCATTGCAGGGGGAAGGAGGGAAAAGAGGGAAGGAAGAAGGGGGAACCTAAGAGGGAGCAAGGAGGAGAAGGGAAGAAAGGAAGAGGGACGGATGGGGGGAGAGGAAAGACGAAACTGAGAAAGTTGGGGAAGTGAGAAAACAGAAACAACCCGAAAGAAGAAGAACAGCAGAAAAGAACTGGAGGAAGAAAGGAGAAGGGGGGGGGGGGGGGAAGGGGGGAGGAGGGAGAGGGAAGAAAACTGATAAAGTACACATGGAACGTTTTTAAATCATGTTTTAGAATGGTTACTTTCATATATTATTATAATAAATAAGGAAAATAATTTATCATAGGTGATGAAGCTACTTACTGCGATTATAAAATTGAAAAAAAAAATGGTGTACATAAAACACAAGAGAAAATTTTAATTATTTTGAATATTTCAACACCTAAATTGTAATTCAAGTAAACGTATGCTTTCTTACTCTTCTAAGTTTGTTCCAAAGTTATCTAAAATTTCTTATTTTTTAAATAAATTATTGCGTGAAAACGTAAATTTCCATTTTATAAAAAAATGTGAAAATCCATTTAATGCAATTGAATAGTAAATTGCTTTCGAAAGGATTTTCACACATTTTAATCGAAATTACTCCTTATTTTAGCTATTGATGCTTCCTATTATAAAATTTCAGCTGTAATTTTTCCTACAATGCTATATAGCTTCAAAAAACCCATAGGTTTTGCTAGAAATTTTTGTGTTCTGCAGAAAAGCGGTATGGTCATGTAAACAAAAAAAACGTTATTCATAAATTTCGGAGTAAAAAATTCTTTTCAATAGGCAGGAACATATATACAAATAATTAAGAAAGAATTAATATCCTTAATTTCAGAGCCAGGAAGTCTACAATTCAAACTAAATGATGTTCTACTACAATATTGGATAAAGCACATAATACCACGGTGGAGGATCAGCATCATTATTTCTGAAAAGAAACATTAGAAAAAAACTAGATTTACTCTTACCTAATATAAAAAATTACGTTAAAAATAAACATCATAAAAATGTACTAAACGTAAAAAAAAAAAAAAAAAAAAAAAAAAAAAAAAAAAGAGAGAATTCGAAGTAAATCAGAAAGTTACGGTACTCAACTGTACATCATGAAGAGAATGAAAGATAAGTATAATATTCCTTAGACAAAGCAAATTATAAAACTCAAGTAGGTCTATATGTGTGGAAAAGTCATATTAAGCAAATGACAAATATTAGATCCAAACACATTAGGTCCAAAAACATTAGGTAGGGTTTGATTTGGAAGGAACTACATGCCCCAATAAAAGCGATGGAATGATTGTATGCAACACGAATAATCCTATGATTGCAGAGGACATAAATTCCCATTCAGAGTGTGATGGAAAAATTACACCTAATGATAAGCCTTCAAGATTTATGACCGGTTCACTTAAGAGAAAATATGTGAAGAGCAAAGCCTTACCACTAGCTAGATAAGTGATCAAGTGACATGAGATCTCCGATGACTGCACTGCCTAATCAAAGTGATCGAACAGATTCTAGTGATCAAACTTGTAATTGTAGCGATCTAAACCAGGTCATGAACTGAAAACTAAACTTTCAAATTTAAAAAGCTGTAATTGTTCTAATATGTCTTTTTCTTAACAGGTTTTAAGAAGAGCCATCAAAATAGAAAACTCCCGGACAGATATAACACTTCTAGAAATTAAGTTGAGAAGAGATGTGATTTTTCATCATTGGTTTATCCTGAATGATAGCCTATTGGCTATTGGTATAATGACGTCACATAAAATACAGATACCTGCGAAATTTATACACTAATGTAAGATACGTATAATCCTCTATGTGATGATTTACTATAGCAGGGATGGGACACTGGCGCAGAATGAAATAAAATTTTCTACTTCTTAAATCATCGACATTATGTATAGGTAGAGAAACTTCTCAAAGAAATACCGGTATGAATTCTGCTCAGGTGTTTCCTCCCTGATATAGAACAAAGTCGGTATTAAAAATGTAAACGTGTAAATAATGTGTTACGTTAATTGTACTCGTTTATTTGTCATTCATTAAAACACGTTTAAAAAAGAAAAAAACAGCATTTCAGCATATTTCAAAAAGTCTATAAATCTTCTTCATATAGTGAGGATTCTGTAAGAAGCATAAATTTTTTCCAGAGTGATTCCAAGCAATGTTCTTTCTTTAACTTGTTACTGGCCATCTTTATGTATCCGGGACAAAACATTCGATAAAATATTTAATTTACATATACAATACTGGCCATTAAAATTGCTGCACCAAGAATGAATAATAATAATGGAATGAAATTTGTTGGACACATACATTATAGTAGGAAGAACAATTGATTAAAATTTCAGGAAATTTGGAGTAATATGTACTGAGAAAACAGTACATAAAGCAGTGGTGACCTCTGTGAGAAATAACAGCACTTATCTGCCTAGGCATAGAATCGAACAGCGATTGGATGACATGTACACTTCATGAAGTGCTTCATCGATGAATTGTGGCATCGTGTTAAAACTTCATGAAGTGCTCTACCCACACATGTCATCCAATCGCTGTTCGATCCAATGCCTAGGCAGATAAGTGCTGTTATTGCTCACAGAGGTCGCTGCTTTATGTACTGTTTTATCAGTACATATTACTCCAAAATTTCTGAAATTTTACTCAATTGTTCTTCCTACTATAACGTATGTGTCCAACAAATTTCATTCGGTTATTATTATTCCTTCTTGGTGTAGCAATTTTAATGGCCAATAGTATATATATATATATATATATATATATATATATATATATATATATATATATATATATATATATATTAACATGTACGAAATTTTAGAAGTTTTTGAGTAAAAAATGCCAAATCGAAAGTGTCTGGTGATTTTTGTCAATGTAGTCTACCTACCCAAGTAATCTTGTGTAACTTTTGTTTCGCCTCTCTCTCATTAAAACTAGAGTTTTCACTTACTTCTTGAATTCTACTTTTTGAATACACCGCTTTTTATTTTAAACAGAAATAAATGTATATATATATTTAATTTTTTACTTTGTTATCTGAACCTAGAGATTTAATTTTCAATCTTGAAACGAAAAATTCTAACTAAGATAAAACATGGCTTAAAGATAAAATGCTTTCAAAGATAAAGTTTTCGAACCTGTCGATTATTATCTTAGACAAATTTAAATATATATATAATTTAGTTTCGTTAAATCAATCAAAATTTAAATATTTTCAATCTCAAAAAGAATTATAAAAACAAAATGTTTATCAATTAATATATATATATACATATACACCAATAACAAAAAAAAAAAAAAAAAAACGACGCAACAAGAAGAAGTGGGGACAAAAAATGGTAGATGAGGTGGAATGGGTGGTCCGAATGGGACAAAAATTGGTAGATGTGATGTACATATGGAGAAAAACAATTGATTAAAGTTTCAGAAAATTTGAATGATTTAATCAAGAGAAAGGGCTTCACAAAGTAAACAAGTCAATAACGACTTGGTGCACTTCTGGCCTTTATGTACGCAGTTATTCGGCTTGGTATTAACTGATAGAGTTGGCAGATGAGCTCCTGTGAGGTATTGTGCCAAATTCTGTCCAAATGCTGCGTTAGATTAGTAAAATCCCGAGCTGGTTGTAGTACCCTTTTTATGATGTTCCAAACTTCCTCAGTGGAAGAGAGATCCGGGGACTGGAGCTCAACCCCACTGAGCCACCTATTAAGGGTATTTGAATTCACTGAAGCACCAGTTGTACATAGGATCGACGATAATGATGAACTGGTGCATGATTCCATCAAAACGTGTATGTATGTCAATTTGTGTCCAGTTTGCATTACTTCTTCTTGGTGAGTCACGTTTTTTTGGTATAGAGTATATATTCACTGGGTATGTTTCAAAATTTTTTTTTTCAGTGTGGTATATTTAACATACTAATATCGGAAAGCCCTTAGGTTTAAACTAGGATGTTGATACGCCGAATATGACAGTTTAAAAGATTTAAGGGCATAATAGATAACATTCCAAGAGACACAGTTTTTAAATGAAACGACAATCTGTAGCCTAATACCTTATTGTCAGACGGCATAGTGGCTGATAATCAAATACGTTTTCCTTCTCTGCGTTGTACGTCTCTAGACATGACATTGTAAGCCGTAGGATGTCGATTTAAAGCGCATTTTGTCGTTGAAAACTATTTTGCTGCCTTCTGTGTAAATACATCTTGAATGAACCTGAATACACACCTGCTGATATGCAATAGAAAAGAACTGTCGGGGC
The DNA here is from genome assembly GCA_963930645.1 of Salticus scenicus. Taxonomy (NCBI): domain Eukaryota; kingdom Metazoa; phylum Arthropoda; class Arachnida; order Araneae; family Salticidae; genus Salticus; species Salticus scenicus. The sequence continues at coordinate 308,832,677 of OZ005654.1, forward strand.
ATCGGCTTTTGTCACAACATGCCTAATTAGTTAAAGCTGTTATTGATGGTTGTTGAAATTATCAGTATGCTTGTTACGCTTGATATCGTTGGTAAGTATGTGTTAGGTATATTGCGAGCATCGATCGGATTTTTCGCTCCCCGTCTCCGTTGCTCTATATCAACCACTCCTTCCTGGGCAATCCATACTTCAATTGTTAAACAAATCTTAATAACATTGTCGCATGGAAGCAACCAGACTCTAATTTCAGATGATCCCTCAATTTGACCATATTGCATCCTTCCGTCCAATTACATCATACCCAAAATCTGCTAGGCATTTGTATAGAAGAAATTAAATTCTATAAAAGTATTTCTATTTTATGAATTTATGTAATTCTTCACTATAATGAGTCGGAGTTCTAGCTAATAAAATATTGTCCTCTAACACTTAGTCATTTATATATTCTATAGTAAGACAGACATACGCAATTTCATCCTCTTTCGATAATTTTATCTTAATGCGTTTATTTTTTGGTTGTAGCATACATATTTTAAGTATAATCTCTCAAAATATGAAGGAATACAAATACAAATAATAATAATAATAAATAAATAAATAAATTTAGAATTTTCTTTCGCGGTTAAGCTCTGCCATTTCAACGATCCATCAGATTAAAACAGAAAAAAAGTACACGAGAAGAGAGTAATAACTATATGCTCCTTAATAAATTATAAGTGTGGCATATTTTCTTGAAAATTTTTCGCGTGTGTTGAAACAAAACGCAGTTTTTTTTCCTGCTATGCATTTCCTTTTTTTTCTTAAAAATTCCTAAAAAAAATAATAATAAAAAAAAAAAAAAAAAAAAAAACAAAAAAACAATGGCATATATTGTTTTAGAGACTTGAAAGTGATAGAACTATTTACATCACTGGATAAATCAAAATCACAAACAGTCAGGTACCCACAGCATACATTTATACTAAATGTGGAAATACCACTTTTTTTTATTTTTTTTTTAATTGTCATTAAAAATGTATTAAGTAAATATTGTCAATCTATATAGTATCAAAATATAATATTTAGACCTCTTGCTTTTGCCTTTTTGTTTTACTTTAAGTGGATAACAGGCACACAGATAAATAAACAGACATACACACGTGCTGAGGTATAAACAGATACACAACTATTGAAACACTAATTTCCGGATTCATGGGATCTCAAAATGTTTAAAAGTAGAAAAGTCCAGATTGGAAAATTTCACTCTAAAACAATATGCTTTTTCTAACATTTAAGAGAAAAAAAAAAAAAATCTGATTTAGTGTTTATTTCTTTAAATATGTTAAAACTGTAACATAGATAGTGTTGAATGCAGTTTAAAATAAATACATTTAAACTAGTGCGTCTAAAAACGGAAGGTTATAATTAGAATTCGTACTATGAAAATTCATTTGTCAGGAGAGTTTTATAATTAATATTTCAGTCGCTCATTTCAAACAAATATATTGTATTCTAATTAACTGAGACGAACCTGTTAAAGTATTCTTCCTTTAAATGAGACAGCCTTTGTAATTACTAGATGTAGAAACAGAGAGACTGAGAAACTAGCAGACATGCTGTAATATGAAAACAGAATAACACTTCTATTGAAATCAAAACATAAAATGTAAATCTCATTTAAAAATGATACACGTTTCTATTGATAAAAGATAGTTCAAACTATTAAAACATATGAATAAAAAACTAATGTTTATATATATAGTAGGTGATAAAATTATTAGATTTTTACATTTTTTTTTTTTTTTTAATGTTTTAAAAAATTACTAGACGAAATGCCCTGGAACTTAACACATGCGAAGAATATTTAAAAACTCATTGTTTCAACTATCGATTTTGTCCAGAGTGCAATTAGGGGAACAACAACAATTTGAAGAAAAGCGAAAGTACTTTGGATCACCCTGTATCATAAAAAGTTACAAATGACTTGTAACTTTAATACATTGTTGCATTGGCTTGTGTGTGGACGAGCATCGCCATGGTGCTTGTTTGATTGATCCTGCAATTGTCCCAAATTAATTTGTCCCCCTTGATGTCGGTGATCTTCATCATAGGCCGTTATTTACTGTCCATTTCAGTGCTGATCCTGGAGAGTGATGCGATTGAATTTTGTTCTTTCACAGTTCTTAACCACCTCCATGCAAAGGGAACGTCATCACAGGCATCACTGTGAACTGCAGTCAGATGGCGATGAATGTTGATAGCCGCACAACCAGTCGCAGTAGAAATTGAATTGCAGCCCGCTATTTCAATCGGATGTCACCACTGGATGCCATGGATAACTCAATTATTCTGGAACAGGAAGAGATAGAAAAGTAAAACAAGTCATATTATATAACTTTAAAAACAGTGAATTAATGGTAAACAGTTCAAAGTTTTTGTAGTACTATAGGCAAAGTAGTGGATTTGGAGGCATTATTTTCTCAATCGCTCACGTATTGCACGTTTTTTCAGGTATTTTAATTAGTACCAAACGTTCCAAATGAGAGATTTTCTAGTGTGTGTGCGATACAAAAATAAGTAAGTTCATTAATAAAAATAAATAAGTGCACTGTTTATTAAAATCATGTATTACATATATCATATTCCATGTTGAAAATAATTTACTTGTTGAATAGAATTGATCATGTAAATTACCATATTACATGTATCTGGGATTTATGTGTCATATTGGACTTTTTATTGGCCTATTTATACTTTTTTTCCTCAGCATGTCAAGGAATAAACTAAACTTTTTAGGAAGAATTTTAGTGCATAAACCGATAAACTGAGAAAACTATATACATCTGAAGAAATAGATAAACAAATTAAACGAAATTGAGTCTCACGGTGTTGGAGCCATTTATAAGACTAGCATGCTGAAACAATTAGACCCCTGGAAACAAAACCCTATCTTATTATTTGTGTACATTTCTAGCCCATTTTGAAGCATTATAGAAAAACTATTATGTTATAAAATATTTTTACCTATATATGTTACATGTAATATTATTTTATAGCTAAATGTTTTACTAAAAATTGTGTTTCAGGCTCTAGAAAAATTTAATAACGATAATATTAATAAAAACGGAATTTTAAATGTGCGGCCTTAACACAACAAAAAATTTATTTGTTCTTAATCACTTTACTTGATATGAAAAATAATATGTAAAGTGCCATCAATAATTTAGTTTAGCTAATTTCTTAATAATGTCACATTTGTAGAAGAATGTATGCATATACTATAATTTATCCATATAAATTTAATTTACGAGATCCTTTTCTTCTTTTTTCCCCATTTACGCCGGGCATAATTACTTGATTATGGAAATTATAAGCGAATTAGTTAATGAAGTACTTCATCTATGTTTCGTTCCGTAATTATCTCAAAACACTTGCAAAATCTTATCAGTTTTCTTTTTACATTCAGGATTTATCTTTTAATTTTTATTATTATTTTAAAAAAACCTGCAATTGGATACGTTTTCAGTAATTTTATAACATTTATTTACTATAGTAATCCATCAAATTTAACTCAATAAGTGTTTTTCAATTCTATCTTAATCAGATGAAAATACTTATTACATTCAAGACCTTGTAAGCAATAGTTTATAATAACCGAGCAAAAGATGTAGATATTATTACTCCATATAAATGGCTTACTTTTATTTGTATATATATATATATATATATATATATATACACATTTTAATGTAATTATATGCATATGTATATGCATATATTTACAATAAAATAATTAAAACAAATAAAAATACTGTATATATCACATTGTTCTTAAATATCTTTTCATAGAAAATTATGAACTATAAATACATTATAAATTTATATGCATACTAACGAGGTTAAAATAGAATATATTAATAATCTAAATTTGACGATTGTAAACAATTTTAACAATAGTAGAATGAAAGAAAGAGCTAATACTATATTATAGTATCAGTACGTTTCAATGACTGTGACCTCATAACTTTAGAGTTAATACTTTTTAGTATAAATTTATTCCTCAAATCTTTAATTAATATGCATAATCTAAAATGGCGAATCGAAAACCAATCACCACAAGTAAAAATAAAAATAAAAATTGATGTAAAGATTGTGAAGGATATAAAATTGCAAGTTCTTTCGCAGGCACAAACAAGAAAGTGAATGATTTTATTAATATCTGGCATTTTCAACACCACTCTTACAGAATAAAACTCATGAAGAAATGGAGAAATTAAAGCAGGAACAAAATATTCTGTTTCATTCTAAATAAATTCACTCTGAACTAAAAGGCGTCCTTCTGACACGATCCAATAACAACACTTCTTTATAGTTAAATAAACACGTATCGCGAGAGGGCAACATATTGTGATCAATGGCATCTGGATTTCATTATCACGTGATTTTTTTTTTTTTCCTGCTGCGCATTTTTGTTTGTTGTAATTTAACCTCAAGCTATTTTTTAATAGTATTAAAATTTTTCACAACCTTTAAATTATCTTATTAATTACAGTTTGTAAAATATTTTTTCCAACATTTTTTCATATATATATATTTCCTTATTTGATCGATTTTTGAAATGATCGATTTTGAACAACTATTGTCAATTTTTTACAATTCATATTATTTGCTTACAAATTTTTAATTTATTAAATTACATATTGTTTATATTCAATCACGTGAACCAAAATGTATTTCAAATCTCTCAAAAAATCTGGAAAGTAAAAGATATGCTAATTCTTTACATTTTGCTAATTTATCAATGTGCCTAACATCAATTTTTGAATTTAGTTTAGCACTTTCATTGCGAGTTCTAAACGAAATTTATTATTTACAATAATTTTTAACAATTCCTGGTTTCTGATATTTTTGACTCTATTGTCTCTAATTTTTCAATTTTTCAAAAGTCTGATTTTTATGTAGGGGGGGGGTTAAATTACGGTATTTTATTCGTACTTTATTTAATTTAAACCATATCTTAATAAAAACAACTTAAAATACAAAATACCAATGTTTTTCGAAGACAATATGAAATATATTTTTAGAATAACGTGTATGTTATATTAATTGTTCTAAATTTTAATGATATTTAAATTGCAATTCAGTTCCATACTTTAAAAAGGTTGTATAAAGAAATTAAATTGTATGCTAAATATAATTTATTTCAATTTCATTTCAAATAAAAAGCTTTTTAATTGGAAAAAAATCATAATTTGAACAATAAAGTTAAGTATATTTGTAAATAATAATAATAATAATAAATTGTTATTGTAAAATGTTTTAAACAGCATCGCTGTACTAAATATGAAGAAAAAAAAAAAAAAGAACATTGGTAAACTATTTAAGATGTAAGTTTATTATTGACTACGGATGTAGAAAATTTTCGAATTCATTAAAAAAACTCCTATTCAAAATAAACTTTTTCTTTTGTAGAACCCAGAATATTTAATGAAACAAGATTTACTAACAATATGTATTTGTATATATATATATATATATATATATATATATATATATATATATGTGCATATATGTATATTAGTAAATAAATCCTGTTATGCAAAAGTGTTTTGTTTAGTAATGTTTTAAATAGAAAAAAGTAGGAAAACAAAATGTATTAGCTTGAGAAAATATTTTTTATTATACTAATGTTTAAAGAATTCCTAAATTAAATGTATTTATTTATTATGTAATAAGTAAATATAAGTTTCATGATTCAATTATTTTTTTTCCTTTAGATAATTTTTGTTTCTTCTCAATGCTTAACTCCAATATACAGACTGTAAAAATTGCTTTTCAAAATTAATTAAATCTTGATATTTGATTACATTATTATTCTTATCATATGACTACATTCATTCACAAAGTTGCATGATTTATTTCATAAATTTTATTTTCTGTATAAAAATATTTTGTTGCTTTTTCTTTGGATTTGAATTTAATTTAATTTAACTTACTAAACAAATCAAATTTCCTTATTAAAAAAAAAAAGAAAAAAACTTCTAATTACACATGCATGCATACCTCCATGTGCTGTTAATATATATGAATGTGTGTGTACATACATGTTAGATCATTAGAATAATCCTTGCCTTAATTTCTTAGATAGCGTAAAAGTGTATATATATAGATACACTGTTTCTTTGTTTGGATATGTTGTTTGAGCTTGTAAAATAAAAATGTGTTTTGTTCTTGCTTTTGATCCCTACTGTGCTGAATATTGAAATATATATATATATATATATATATAAGTAGGATTTTTTTTAAAATTTTACAATGAAAAGCTTTTTATCGATATGTAATTCTTTATGCGTTTCGGTAAAACATGAATGAGAGCAGTGTATAAAAATAGATTTTGCCTGATTTTACAGATTATGCTACTCTTCTGCTTACATTAGAGAAATGTTTTGTTATGTTTCATATTGATTATTTTAAACAGGAATAACTGCTAAAACAATGACGGACTTTAATGGCGCTATTTTGAGTGCTTTATTCAAACAGAACCATACGATAGCAACTGAATATATGACTGAAAAGCTGAAGAATCATAATTCGACTAATTTTCTGAATTTAAATGAACTTTTTTTTTTTTGTATTAAAATCACACAATCAACTGTGGAAGAAAATCATATTTATTGAAATTTTATTTTTCCGACTGAGTGAAAATAATCCCTGGACCGGGACCAGAGATGTTTCTGCCTAAAAGGTTGTCTGATTGAGTAATGTTGACCGGGGTGTCGGCCTGGATAGCTCAATTGGTAGAGCCTTGACCTTGTAAGTCAATGGTCCCGGGTTCTACTCCCGGTCCAGACATTATTTTCACTCAGTCGGGAAAATAAAATTTCAATAAATAAATGAACTTTGTTACTTTTCCAAACTCGTTATCTGGTTTCCACATCTCTTAACCAAATAGAATAATCTAAATTCCGTGAATATCGCAATTTCTTTTAGTATTTGTTTAAATATAGGCTATAGAACCTTTTTCATATTGGGTAGAAAGAAGTGTTTTGAGGTGAATCAAAAGTATATCGGAAACTGTACGTAGCATTACAAAACTTATCGCAACAGCTGGATCACAAATAGTCGTTGTTTGTCTGATGGTTTTCTATTCTTATGAATTTAGAATATAGCATTTATAGATATGTGTCTTTCCTTTTTTTTTCTGTAAAATATGTATTTTCGCTTCCCCTTGTATGTTTATTATTTTTTGAAATTTACGTTTTGGTTCTTAAAATTATTGTTTTTGCATTTATTTATTATTATTATTATTTTTTTTTTATTGAATAAGTAGAAATTTTTTTAGTTCAAGAGCTAAATATATCCTTCAAAAAACTGAATAAAAATAGTGAAAGAAAAAAAAAAGAAAAAAAATGAGTTTTTGTTGACATAATAAGATTATTGTATAGATTAAGGAAAACTCGTTTGAATAGAAAATTAATATAGTTTAAAATATGTATGCAACAAATTAAAGATTTGATATATAAATAAACACACACATACGAGGTGTGGCTATTAAATAACGAGACTATTGCTGATACAGATGAACTACATATTCGCGAAATCTGAACGACCAACAGCTGTGCAGCGTAAAGCCTTCTCTTTCGATTGCAGCGCCTCCTGTGTTTTTAGAGAAATCCGTCTTGCCGAAATCTTCGTTTGTGTAAGAGGTGTTTGTTTCGTTTTGCCGAACCGTGATAAATATAAAAGTAGAGCAACGAACTGCCGTGAAATTTCACGTAAAACTTGGTAAAACCGCTAGTGAAACTTATATTTTATTAAAACAAGTTTATGGCGATGGATGCTTATCACGTGTGCGAGTTTTTGAGTGATTCAACCGTTTCCAAGATGGCTGAGAAGACTTTGGAGATGATGAACTAAATTTAAAGCGATGATGATCTTTTGTTCGACATTCATGATATTGTGTACCTTCACTGGGTTCCTGAATGTCAAACTATAAATCAACATTCCAATCTTGAGGTGCTTGCTCAACTCCGTGAAGGGGTAAGGAAAAAACGACCCGAATTGTGGAAGAACAATTCATGGGTTCTCCATCAAGACAACGCGCCGGATCACACGTCATTGTCTGTCAAGGCGTTTCTAGCCAAATACAACATCTCTGTTTTAAACCATCCTCCTTATTCGTCTGACTTGGCCCCATGTGACTTTTACCCGTCTCTCAAAGTTAAATCTGCATTAAAAGGAACAAGATTTCAGTCAGTTAATGCTGCGAAAGAAAAAGCGGCACGCCTCATGCAGGAGCTCACAGGACATGACTTCCAGCACTGCTTCGAACAATGGAAAATACGCATGGAGCGTTGTAGGGATAGACGAGGGGTGTATATTGAAGGTGATAATAACTAAATATGAATAAATTTAAAATAAAATGTTTCGTTATTCTCGTTAGTCTCGTTATTTAATAGCCACACCTCGTATATATATATATATATATATATATATATATATATATATATATATTAACTTTGTTTATATAAATGTTTAAATTTTGCTTTAAAATAGATGTAAACTTTGATTTATAAAAATCACCGAACTTGATTTAAATTTAATATTATTTTTCTACAAAATTTGAAATTTGCAGTTAGATAAATGCTAGCACACAAATTATAAGTTGTAAACACTGGGTTAGATTTAAAAAAAATTAAGTATTTTTTTCTTTTAAATCTCAATTTTTAAAGATTTTTGGACAGTAAAAGGATAATTAATACATTAGCCATTTTTTATTGAGTTAAAAATTCGGATTTAAACTTTTCAAATAAATAAAAAAATAAATAAATATAAAACATGAGTTGGAAGCTGGAAGATACTGCTTCGAAATTTTAAAATATCAATGCAAAGTGGTCTATAAAAACACATTTCTGGTAATATGTTAATTTATGAAAACCTAAAAAACATATTTTCATCAAACATAACTAAGAAATATAACATTGCATATCACCATCCTACATAACAAGCAGAAAAAAAACCCGCAATAAAATTAGTCTATTTTTTTTTTAAGCTACAGTGCCTTCTTTTCTCATACATTAAGAAAAAAAAAATGTTGTACATAAAAAAAAAAAAAAAAAAAAAAAAAAAAATCCTTTTCTAATCTATAAACAGGCACTGCGACAACAGTTGTCACGCTTAATATAGGATTTTATAAGAGCTCCTTTAAGAAGGTTAGATAAAAACCTTTAGCTTAAAGAAATATTTAAATTAGTTCTATTCATAAATATGCAAATTTCATCTTCATAAATATATTCAATGTTTCATATCTAATTATTTTTCGTTTTTCTAAAAACAAAATATTTATTCTTTAGAAAATATAGAAGAGAAACCGAATGAAAAGGAAAGGAAATTATAATTTTCATCTATGCATTATTTTATACTAAATAATTAATTTATTTTTCTAGTGCTATTTATGTATACGCTGGAATAGGAATTTTATTTCATATCAAAATCTAATACACATTGGATTAGAACACAGAAATTTAATCAAGCGTAATCCTGAATTTTGTTTTTCTTCTTCAAATATGAACAATTGTTATATAAAACAATGGTCGTATACGCAAACAACTCTGAGTTTGAATCATGACAAAACTTTATTATTATCTAATAAACTTTATTATCCTTAACAAATTTTGTTGAATAAAATAAAATTTTGTTCTGCTGAGAATGAGTATATTAATATATCCACACAAATTCAACATTTCTAATGGTTTTGTGGAAAATTAATATTACTAAATTAATATTAATTTTAAACAAGAAAATATTTCTCAATAAATAATATTAACAAAAGAATCTCTGCCAATCTGATCGGAAATACAAGGAAAAAAATTAATTTCAAAGCAAAATTTAGGTGAGAAATAAAAAAAAATATTTTTAAAAAATTAAGAGTTTTAATAATATTTAGAAATATTTTAAATACATCAATAAATTATTAAAAAAAAAAAAAAAAAAAAAAAAAAAAAGGAATATATGTGTAAGATATGGCTTATTAAATATCTAAATATCTCGAGAACTAAACATTTGGATGAAAACGTTATATATAAATGCACAAGGTGTCCCAAAATTACAGTGACAAAGTTTAACCGGACATAGGGCTTCAGAACTGTATAGAAACTGATGTCTGTAAATGTCATTTTAACCCTTTAAGATACGGGTGTTTTGAGGTAATTTTTAACAAATGCGGACGTGGCTTTTCAATTTCAATTATTGATTTATTTTATTTTATTTATTTATTTATTTATTTATTTATTTTTTTTTTTTTTTGTGCAAATGATTGCATAAAAATATATACACAGTAATAATGTTGTTTCTGATGGATGTAATTAAAGTACCAATTGTATTAATATGATTATTGTGTAAAGCTTTTGTAAAATGATGGACAGTATAAGATTTTAAAAGTTACTAATTAGTCTGAATTACAGAGGGCCAAAAGACTAGACTGCGCATGAGCTGTCGATAAAACTCATATACGGCGGTAAGAGTTAAAAAACAGCCGAATGTATCCGCTCCTTATAGGATTAGTGTGATGTTTACGGTCATGGGTTACTATGACTTCCTTATTCCTTCAGCTGTCATCTACATCCACTTAAAGCTTGTAGCTCTACGTTTGTCGTTTGTACCGTCCACATATATTGAAAAAAACTGTAAAACACCTTATTCTTAAGGGGTTAAGACAAGGGTCGTACTCTCCACCCTTTTTTAGGACACTCTCAGGAATAAAAAGTTTTAAAATTAATTACTACCACTATTTTTATGCAATAATCTCAATCATGTACAATCATGATACGATACGACAAATTTATGAGAAATATTTCTGAATAAAAATATTGGTGGCAAAGAATATGGAATTTTTTTATCTTCGAGAGTGTCCTGGAAAAAGGGCGGAGCGACGACCCCCTATGTTAAGATGGCATTTGCGGACATGTATTAATATGCAATTCTGAATCCTTATGATGCGTCGGATATCGTTTTAAATATTGCCGCTGTGCTTTTGGGACACCCTGTACACATATTTTCAATAATAATAATAATAATAATAAATAAATAAAATAATTCGGTGATACCAAATTTAAAAGTATCTTGCCCCTTTTAACTTGGAAATTTTATACTGGATCCCAGCCTTAAACACGTTCGAAGAAAATTGAAAAGTGTTCATGATTTCAAGATGTCTGTCTGTCCAGGTAAATATTCATAGAGCTCCCGTAAATAACCGTGGTATTCTTTGAAACTGATTCATGTGATTTATGGTAACAATGGAATGTCCCATTTTGAAAAAAGAATAAATACCATTATTGCTTTGTATACAGGGACATCTAAAACAAATCAACTGCGTTCTATGAGAAATATTTCTAATAATCTTATCTTATTATTGCTTTATTTTGCACAAAACTTAATGAGATTGACATTTATTATTCATATGCACAAAATCAATTTTCTGTAGTACATAGTATGATTTTTATTACGATTTACAATAATATTCAGATACATTAAGAGATCTAATTGCAAATTGCTGTAATATTTTTTGTTTATTATTATTATTCGTTTTAACTTTTTTAAAAAAAATGTTTAAGAAGGATTATGATTTTAATTAGTATTTTTGTCTGCTTTTCTTTCCGTTTGACTATTAAATGGTCTATCTGTCTCTCCGTTCATCTTTAAGGATTTATTCATTTATTTATTTTTTTTTCTGAATTTTCTTATGGTATGTTCTTCTTCTGTATTATTATTAATATTGTTATTATATAAATGATGTCACTTTTGAATTTTATAAATCATATTTAAATAACTTTGCATTGCAAATATCATAATAATTGAAATTTATTATTCAGCTGCTTAAAAAAAAAAAAAAAAAAAAAAAAAAAAAAAAAAAAGAAAAGAAAAATCTATAGCAGATTTGCCAATATTTTTAGCCCCTCTTTTATGACATACCACTTTTATTTTAAGCGTAATTTGTTGTAGTTACGTATTGGAGAAAAAAATTCTATAAATAAAGTGGTGCGAAATAAAGGCGGAGCTAAAAAAGCTCCGGAATAAATTAAAATGTTGGCAACTATGCTGTAGAATACGGAGTGTTTAGCATTATGCTTCGAAGGGCTGCAATAAAATATTGAGATCTGTATGAGCTACGGCTGGAAATTGCATTTTCATATCTGTTCAGCGTCTTTAACTATTCTCGATAAGAATTAAGAGTGATTATTTATTAATTTAATTAAGCTATATAACTGTTTTTCTATCATTTAACCTGTCCATTGTGTGATCATATAGGCAAAGTATATTGCAGATGAAATGCTTCAACGAGTATAGGCCAACTGTATGATTTTCCGTCCTGAGTTATAGATTTGATATGGCCATAATGATTTGCTAATTCATAGTATTTTTCACTCTAATTTTACTTACAACTAATTATTATTTTTTTTTCTGCATAGTGCTATCCCCAGTAGCACATAACGTTGTTATAACTATTTTTTCACATTTCAGACTTATTTGCAACGCTATAATAACGTTATGTCTACCTGGGATTACAGAGAACGAAATAGCAATAAAAGCTTTGAAAATGCAAATGTTTTAAAAAATTCTTCCGCTTGAAAGAAAAAAAAAGTATCTTTATTATTTTTATTTTTATTTTTGCTCTGACGGTTGACTTGACCACACGTTCGTGTTTCTAGGGTTGGGGCGAAATGAAACAGTTTAAAATTTTAAATGATGCTCTAATTTTTAATTGCAAGTTTAAATTTTACATGTAAGGAATTTAATTTTTAATGTAAGTACTAAATCTTCGTTCGTCGTTTGAATGCAATCATGCGAAATCGTTCGATACTCTCCATAGAAGGTTGGATGAAAGTCAAATTGCACTACACAGGAGAATTTTCTATAATCTAACGTAAAATGTTGTGTCATGGAAAAGAAGTGAAATACAATAGAATATTTTTATCGGAAAATTATAACGGAATCTAAACCATTTAGCCCAACACAATTACAAACTATATACTTGTTTTTTGTCATATAATGGGTTTATATTGAAACGAATGAATAACGCAGTTTATTGTAAAATTTAAGTTGAATACACCTAATACATAAATTTGCGACACAGAGTAGGCAGTTATATTTATGATTTCAAGCCCCTTCCTCTCTTTCACTACTCAAAAAAAAAAAAAAAAAAAAAAAAAAAAAGTAAAGTTAATTTTGCCATCATTGAATGATTTTATGAAAATATTTAACGCAACATTTTTGTATTTTTTGAATCTAAAATTGGTTTTTATAATGGCTGCGTTTTAACCATCCATACCTATGTTTTATTTTCAGTGATTATAGCACCCTCTATATAAATATTATACATGAAATAAAAATGAGGTAATTCTTATGGAGAGTTATAATCTTCAATCAAAATAGGGGTTTTCATTTAAGTATTCTAAGTAGCCACTTCTCTGCTTCCTAGAGGGAACAAGATAATTTTAATCTCAGTAACATTAGATTTTTGAAGCAAATATTAAATGTGCTTTTTTATTCTTTTTTATCCTTTATTTATTTAGCTTTTTGATCCGAGGTATATTTTTAGAGTTATTTAAATAATTCCATATTTTTGTTATTTTTCGCATATATCATTGTTGCTTAATATAAGTAATTATCAGCATAAACGTGTGAAAAACGAGTGAAGTACAGCTCACAGTATATATAGAATTAATTTAATAAAAATACATACTGACATATTAATAGTTCATTTTTGTTTTAAATAATGCATCCTTGTTTAGTTGGTATCGATATGTTATTATTTAAATTAACTAATTACAGTGTAATAACAATTAAAGGTCCAGTTAGGTGACCTTAAATTCAATGAATTTTTCTTTTATCAGATTTTTTTTTTTATTACGGATATTTAAAACAGTATTTTAATAAAAAATAAAAAGTTCGATCAATTTCTGCATTTTGTGGATAATGTATTTATTCAGATAAAATTAAACTTTTATAACTTTGCTAATTCTTGTTATAAATTTTAAACACATGCTACTTATATGCATATTTTATTTCCATTTGTGTTATTTTACTTACAACCAAAACTAATGAAAATAAATTTTAAAAATTCCTAAATGAAACAAGCAATTTATTAAAATAAATATGTAAGAAAATTAAAAGAGTATCAGAGAGGCACTGTTTTATCTAAAATATAATTTTTAGAAAACTTGGAAAACGATAGAAAATATTTTTAGATAAATTTTATATACATGTTTATCTTTATCCAAGTAATAGATTTATATTTCAAAAAACAGATTACAACGCATGTATGTCCACATAAACGTACAAAATTGGTGACATAAGGTAACATATTAAATAAACAATCTCGTTTTTATATGGTCATTGTGCCTAACTACGACGTGCTTTATGGTAAGTTTATCGCATTTTTTAAATTTATGACATTTTAGTAAATGAATTAAAAAATAAAATAAAATAGAGAAAATGGTTGAGCATTATACTTTTAGATCTAAACTTGTGTTTTATGTCATTTCTTCACAAAAAATTGAAAAAGTATCTCTAATTTCAGAAATATATATATATATATATATATACCTCTGTCGCATTTAGGAAATTTTTGTCGCATTTAAAGTACTAAATCCTGAATGCGATGTTCAAACTCCCTAATTGTGATACTTAAGGCGTGGTACATATATATTTATATTATTTTTTTATCATTTTAGAAGATACTTTATACCATATAAGAGTGTGTGTGGGTAGCTCTTCTTTTCTGAACAGTGCGTGTGTAATTCTATGTGTATCGCTACTTTTTAACTAGCAGCTTGTGAAAGTGTATGTGTAACTAACAGTGTGTTTGTATCCGTGTATGTAATTAACAGTGTGTGTAACTCTGTGTGTAGCTCAGCCTTTTTATTAATATTATGTGTAACTGCATGTGCAGTTTTACAAACACTGTGCATGTAACTCTGTGTGTGACTAAGTATGCGTGTATCTCTGTAAACAACTATGCCATTTTACTAAAAGTGTGTGAGTGTAACTCACCCTTATTACTAAAAGTGCGTAAATCTGTGTGTTCTTTTAACTAATTATGTGTGTAACTGACAATGTGTATGTAACTCTGTATGTAAATAACAGTGTGTGTAACTCTACATTATTACTAGCATTGTGTGTAACTCTGTGTGCCCTTTTTATTAACTTTGTGTATAACTTTGCCTTTTACTAACAGTGTGCGTAACTCTGTGTGTGACTGACTGCAAGTATGTGACTCTGTATGTAATTTTATGTCATTTTACTAACAGTGTGTGCATGAGTAACTGTGCCTTATTACTAATTGTGTGTGTAACTCTGTGCGTACTTTATACTGAATCTGTCTGTAACTAAGAGTGTGTGTGTAACTCAGAGCATCAGTCTACATTTTTACTAAAAGAAGCGTGTGTAAATCTGTGTGCACTTTTTATTAACTCAGTTTGTAACTTTGGCTTTTACTAACAGTGTGTGTGTATCTCGGTGTGTAACTAACTGTGTGTGGGTAACTCTGTGTGTGACTATACCATTTTACTAATAGTGTGTGTGTATGTTTAACTCTGCCTTATTAGTAACAGCGAGTGTAAATCTGTGTTTTTTTTTTTTTTTTTTTTTCAACATTAAATATTATTTCCCGATTCCAGTACCCATATTTAGGTATAGTTAAGTTACTGTCTGCGTGTGTTAGATTGAGTTATTTTCATTAGTTAGTTACACTGAGTTAGTTATTTACCAAATACACAAAACACCGAGGACGAAGAGACAACAAACCTACGTCCATTTTATTTCTACAGTTTTCAAATTTTAAATAAAAATTTTGCCAATTTGACAGCAAAAGAACTAAATCTAACACATGTGTACGATGACTAATTTTTAATTATATCCTAATATGGGGATTAAAATCGGGAAATAATTTTCCTAAATTTTTAATATTTTTTTACAAAAAATCCTAGGGACGATTACATAGGAAATCTTTAAATACGTACTATCTCATTAATAAGTATATTTTAATAATTAGTAAATTCAAGTTATTAAGTTGAGATTAGTATTGAGTGAGTTTAATTTTGCATTACAGCTAAGCAGAGTAAAATATAATGCAGTTATTCATGACCTTCAAGCTTGAAAAAGAAGGTAAAATTTCATAATTTTATAATTTTGAATTATAAGAATTGTTGATAAGTGTTGTTAATTTAAAATTAAAAGCATTGTTGAAAAAGAACGTCTCAGTGACCGTATATATCCATCAGCGGCGGTCAAAATGTTAAAGAAACACAGTGACCGTTGCAAAAGAATTTAACGCATATTTCTGCATGCCTTTTTATGAAAGAATAAACTAAAAAAATATCCTGTCGTAATACATGAATTTATGTTCTGTACAGAACATTTATTACATCAATCACAAAATTTCTTTTTTTTTTTCAGCTCAATCATAGAAACAATGTTAGGGAAAACCTGCCAAATGCACCAAAATTAAAAACTTGCCGACAGCTACAATTTTCTTTAAAAAAAAATCTAATGAAGTATAAAAAAAAAGAAAGAAAAGAAAGACAGAAAGAAAGAAAAAAAAAGAAAGAAAGAAAAAAAAGAAAGACAGAAATACACGCATTCTTTTTCATATATACAAAATCTAAATATATACCAAAGAAAAAAAAATAGTTAAATTTTTTATAGATAGAGTTCGCTGTACGTAAGCAAATCCCAAATTTCTTTGAGAAAGTACATTTATTTTTAAGTAAATGTTCATGGGCATGTGTGCAAATTCTATTGTATGTGTTCGCCATCACCACATATTATAGTTTTCAAACGCGTTACAACAGTACGAGTTACAATTATGGCTTTAGTCGGTGGTTCTCAGCTCATGGAAAACATCTTCATCAATAACACGTTATCCACAAGTCAGCATCGCAATTAAAACTTCGTGTATTCAAGTAATAAACAAAATAGGAAATAAGACGTGTTAATCGTAAAACCATGTAATTTGTAGGACTCTGATTTGCTTATTTCTCGCTACTCGTCAATGCAGCGCCCTCTATAGACGAAAGCTTTTTTTTTTTTTTTTTTTTTTTTTTTAAGTTAAAAAAACAAAAAAAACTTTGCGAGAATAATTTTTTTACAAACCGCGTGCAATTCTACCATTTTTCTTCAATTTTTATGAATTTTACTTTCCGAACACTATAGTGAGGAAAGTATTGTAATCATGTCAAATATCTGAATTCCAGATTTTGATGTTTCTATACGTTTCGAGGTCCCCTGAGTCCGTTTTCACTATTTTTACGATGATGTATGTATGTGTGTGTGTATGTGTGTATGTATGTGTGTATGTCTGTGAGTGAACACGCTAGCGTCTAAATGCTTTGTTCGAATAAGCTGAAAGTTGGTACGTATATTGTAAGTCACTATAGTACGAACCCTATAGATTTTGGTGGCACTTATAGTTTTTTTACTGGGACAGAAAGAAAAATTCTTTATCATTATGGTCTATGGGACCAAAATCTGAAAAGTGCGATAGCATCTAAACGCCTTCTTCAATTGAGCAAAAAATTTATACACACAGTATAGGTCACAGTTACTCAATCTGTATAGAGTTTGGAGAATCTGGCACTTACAGTTTTTTTTACAGGGGCACAAAGAAAAATTCTTTATCATTATGGCCTATGGGGCCAACTTTTTAAAAGTGCGATAGCATCTAAACGCTTATTTAATCTGAACAAAAAATTTTTACACATGTTATAGGTCACAGTTGCACGAACTGTATAGATTTTGGTGAATTTAGCACTTACAGTTTTTTTACAGGGACACAAAGAAAAATTCTTTATCATTATGGCCTGTGGGACAAAATTTTTACTTTCTTCTATATTCAATAGAAGAAAGTATTGGATTCGTAAAAATTTTCAACCTCGGATTTTTGATGGTTACACGTTTTGAGAGCTGTAGAAAACGATTTGACCATTTTTAGAAAATATCTGTCTGTTTGTCTGTCAGTCTCTGCGTGGGTGTGACAAACTTTTTTGGCAACTGTATCTCAGGAACTACTTCACAGAATTTCCTACAAATTGGTATGTAGTTGCACCTTGACATAAATTAGTGCCTATCAACTTTTGGAAAAAAATGTCTTACAGGTTGCGTTGCCATCCTGCTTTTTCTAAATTTTTAACATGGTGGTACAGTACAAAATTTTGTATAAATGTGCATAAAGAAAATTATTGTTTAATAATCATTATGAAATTTACCAGAATTATTTATAATAGAGATAGTCAACTGGGAAAAATTTTTTGTATGTGTAGGAGCCTCGCCTCCCCCCCCTTGGGTGGGAATTCCCCCCTCGAGGGGAGTAAATTTTCATGATGGGTATCTTTCAAAAGAGCTTGCCAGTACCTTTAAAACGAGTGGTTGAACCATAGATCTGTGCATTTATTTATTCATTTATTTTTTAAACAAGAGTACATGTACAAAAAAAAAAAAAAAAAAAAAAAAAAAAAAAAAAAAATTCCGAGTTTGAGCACAGTCATTTGTGTTTATTTCGGCATTTTCTATTTGATATATGAAACTGAGAATCTTTTATACTAATTGTCAGACAATCGTTATTTCAATATCAAAAAGTCATCATAAAATTAAAAACAGAAAAGTAACCAATAGCATATATTATATTTATGATTTGAATATAATTTTGCTGTCTGACTTGACCCATCTAGCTTGGACTAACCGTTCTAAATGGACAGTACCATTCAAAACATCATGTAGGAACCGTTGCCTTCGATAAAGCTTTTAAAATCGAAGACATCGAAATTCCTAAAGTAAATGCAATTAATTTTGTAAGGATTCGACAGAGAATCGTGTTGTCTGTAGTTATATTCTCTATTTTTTTACCTTTACTTTCCTCCATTTTTATCCTTTTATTTACCATAAAGAAAAACACTCTGAAATGTGAAGTACGTCTTAGTACTTTAAAAATTTTTTGAAGGAAACTGCTCCCTATACGACACTTGAAAGAGATATACATATTTTTAATTTCTGAAAAATTTGGCTAGACCAGGATTCCTTGGAGTGAATCTCTTTAGAGGTATTATCGCGTCTTAAATGTTCATGTCTTAATACCGAATGCGTAGATCTTGTGAGCCGTTAAAGCCATTCAAATTCAACCTACTTCGATACACAATTCTTTTATTTACCATAAGAAGAAACACTTCGAAATGTGAAGTACCTCTTTGTACTTTAATTTTTTTTTTTTTTTTTTTTTTTTTTTTTTTTAAGTAAACTGCGCCTGATACGACACTCGAAAGAGATGTATATATTTTTAATTTCTGAAAAATTTGGCTATACCAGCATTCCTTGGACAGAATGCCTTTAGAGGTATTATCACGTCTTAAATGTTCATGTGTTAATACCGAATGCGTAGATCTTGTAAGTCGTTAAAGCTATTTAAATATAACCTAGCACTAGTCACAATTCTTTTATCTGCATTAATAAGAAACATAATGAGAAATAAGAAGCATCATTTTGCACTTTTCACAAGTTTTTGAAGAAAACTGCACCCGATGTGAAGCTCGAAAAATATACACATATTTTTAATTTCTGAAAAATTCGGCTAGACTAGACCAGGATTCCTTGGAGTGAATCCCTTTAGAGGTGCTATCGCGTCTTAAATGACAATGTCTTAATACCGAATGTGTAGATCCTGTGAGACGTTAAAGTCATTAATGTCGTTAATTAAGATAAACTATTTTATTCTAATGCGTTTAAATAAAACATAATTGCATTTACTATTGTATGTTTAGACATATTTTACAAAAGACAGTACCTTTAATAACCTCAACATTTATATTATTCATACAAATGAATTACTTGACATATATTAAATATAAACATATTTTATAATTTTTTGCTCCTTGAATAACCTTAACATTGATCTTCAATATATGAAGAAATGTGAGTTTAACAATTTTACCATCACAAATTTTTCTATCACACTTCGATACGCTAAAAGTAATTACTTTCATGTGTACGATAAATATTTCTAATATTATTTAAAGTAATTTTGGAGTTCTGCTATGCAACTATTATGCTCAGATACTAGATTCCTTATTAGTTCCTTCAATAATAAGAAAACTAATATACATGACATATTCTTACAGGATCTAGTTTCCTTTATTATAGTCCTAAACGAAATTTGTAGATGTTTGTTTGAATCAGATGAATTTAATATCTAAGTGATTACGGAAACATATTAAATTTTAAAAATTGTCATTAAGAGTATGAGTCATAATCTTTTCGAAATTGCATCGCTCTTGCTCTTTTACTTTTCAGAAAGGATTCATTTTGGTAAGATTGAGTGACTCTCAAAACAAAGTCTTATTATATATGTCAGTAAATTTGTAAATTTATCAACGAAGATTTAACTTTTAAATCAATAAATACTTATTAATAGAAAAAGTCATAAATGCATAAAGGTAAAAAAAAAAGTTAGTAATAACATATAAATTAGTTAATGAAAGGACACATAATTTATCTTTAAATAAAAGAATTATTTTACTCACAGCCGTAAGACGATCTGCTTTTTCAATTTGTAAAGTTTTATTGAGATTTGTTTTTTACTACTGACTAATTTCCAAAGAAATATATTAAAATTAATCGCAATGAAATTTAAGCAATCGCTGTTTCTTAATATTTTTTTTTAATCAACTTCTGATATATATATATATATATACATATTTAACTTAATTGTGATATATATATTTTTTTTAACTGATTGTGATTACAGAAAGAATTACAGGAAGACGATGCAGAATTATTTAATATTTTGGATTTTTACCACCCTTTTCTCATTTAAATATAAAGCATTAACGTATTTATTGAGTCTAAAAGAATGCTAGGTAGTGAA